>CM047993.1:6820628-6857822 GCA_026261665.1 Melanotaenia duboulayi | reverse complement strand
ATATATTTTGTATATAAGAGATTAACTATTATTTTTTTGCTTGTCTGCAGGCAAACGGATACAGCTTTGTTAATATTGATCACGGGTACGCGGTGTCCCTCCTAAAGACGTTTCCAACCACTGTGGATTTACTCATCATACGAGACGTTCAAGCATAGACTCCACTGATATGACCTCCAGCAGAGTTGGGGTTTACCATGGGCACATGAAAGAAGAACCAAGAGATTTATGTTGACTGTCATATTTTTATACACAGACTGATCTGCTGACACCTGTTGGGACTATTTGTATTTGTAAACTTCAGAGCCTCGATTTAACGGGGAAAACCACTGAATGTAGTGGGTCTAAGCGAGACAGCAACAAAAACCTGAAAGTACGTGTCCCCTAAAGGCCAACACTGTGGTATACATATATATATATATAAATATATATATATATTTTTATACAAAGAAGCTGAAGATATGACACGCTTTGATGCAAAACATGTGGTCTCTGTACAGATCGTTTTTTTTTCTCTCATTTTAACTCATCAACCACTGATCATTGGGTTTATTCCTGCAGATGGACTTGAAACCGACCACTGAGGGGGGGGGCCTCCCTTTTGTTTCTCTTCTGTCATCCAGTTTGCCTTTTTTATTTTTTGAACTTCTTTTATTCCACATGTGGAAACTGATCTCTCGCTTGCCAGCCGATCTTGCCCGGAGGACAGTGTTACGTGCTTTTCATGGGGAGACGAATGTAGATCAAGGAGGTGATGGGTTTTTGTTTTGTTCTTCTTGCAAGATTGAAGAGTTGCGAGGAGGAAATGATCTTACCCTGCTTCCATAAACCTGTAAACAATCCTCCAGGGCACACAAACACACCACACACCAGCTCAACGTCATCATATGAGGGGGGGGAACAAAACACTTCACAACTCAGACGTTGAAGAAATTCATGAGAATGTTTAAGTAACAAGTCTGGAAAATGGAAGAGAAATTGAGGGAATAGGCGGGTTGAGGTGTGGTGTGTTTTAAACTTTGGGAAATGGTTGTTTGCTTTTTGGAAGAAATGTTTTAAAGGGGCTGCAGAGACGCAGTAGCTCCCCTCAAACGTTATAAGGCTTTGAGCTAAACTATCAAATAATGATTGAAAGCAGGAAATATGTTGGTTATGCTAATTAACCAAAGCAAGCATGGGAGCAGAGGACAGAGGGTACAAGCAGGGACAATTTAAGAAAGATATTTGAATATTTTAGTGGCGACTTCACCTTTCAGACTGCAGTCGGCCGGACGACCGATNAATATTTTAGTGGCGACTTCACCGTTCAGACTGCAGTCGGCCGGACGACCGATCAGTGTCTAGCAGTTTAATTTTCCACATGGGAGAAGACCACAGGTTGCCTTTTGTGTCTTTTAGAAAAATTATCTTGCTTATTACTCATCACTTCAGAGCTTTTTTTGATTTATTTTCCACTGTACAGAGAATATAGATGTGGGAGAGACAAACTGTCAAAGTGCCATAGACCTTGAACTGTTTGAACAGGGGAAGACGTTTGACCCCAGAACCCGAGCAATACTCACATATTCACACCCAGTTGGAGTACGTTTGCAGCATAACGGCTTGAAAGCAATATTTAAAGCCTTTATTTTCACTCACAGAACATCATTTTTAAACAAAACACAACCTTTTAGTAATCCCTGATGATTTTACATGGTTTTTATATTGTGAAATGAACATTTTTTTTTAATTAAATGGCACAGGAATTATATATATATGGTAGTACGTAAGGAAAAAATACAACTCTGCATTGTGTAGAAGTTTTTGTCTCTGCCTGAGACATTTTACTGTCGTGTAGAGTTCAGGATCAGTCGATGTTCATGTGTGAAATCATCAGCTTACACTGTGGGGAGAAAATGAATCCACTAAAGCTGCATTTTAACATTTACAAATGCATGATCAGATTTTTCTTTACTCACCCTGTTAATATTCATGCAGAGGTACGGAGGTGCGTTCAAGTCGTGGCCTCGTAAATTCCAGCGGTGCGTTGGTTTGTACCGTATGAATGAAAGAACATTTCATCCTGCAGAGTTTAACTCCACTTGTCGACAGTAGATCGTGTTTTCTACTTTTCTGACTTATTTCCTGCTTGTTGCACTATCACACCGAAATGAAAACACTGTGGGGATGATTTAAATTTTAACTCCTTTAATTGATAAAACTTTTAACGTTTCTCAACTAAAAGATTTGTCCATTTTTTATTTACAGGCAAATTAAAGTGCATTTCCAAAACATTTTCACACAATATTGTATTTTAAATGTATTTGATGAAATCGTTATTTCTTTTTAAAATCTGTTGATTTGTCTTGTTAAGACTTTGGGGATGAATTTCCGGGGTTTTGGTCACTTTTCTATTCAACAAAAAAAATGTCTGACATTCTTAGACAATCTAGGGAGATAATGTTTTAACTTTTCTTCATCCATGTTGGTTTGTTTCTAAAGCTCCCACTTTGTTTGTATTTATTTAGCAGACTTATGTGGATTTTAGGCCGTACTAATCAAATTGTAAATACTCTAAAAATATTTGAGAAAAGACTTAATTAAGGCATTAGTGACTTGCGATTGTAAAACCAGCAATAAATTGCAATGCAGAGGCACCTGTTTTAATGTATAGCTAGTATTTCTAAAGTTTCTTTGGAAAAGGTCACAGTGGGATCATGATCGATATGCATTTACCCAACATTCCAGATTTTGTACATAGTTACATGTCTCAAAAGTAACCTGTGGAAAATAAACTAATGCTGTTTAACAGTGATTTTCTTATTTTTTTTATTCCATCAGGGTTCATCTTAAAGAAAAATGCCATTAATGGGATTAATTGTATTAGTTTTTGCACTAAGTTGACAAAGTTTTTAATCTTGAGACAAAAGCAACTTATTTGAAACGCATTAAAATATCTGGAAACGATTACAAAGCTCAGCATCAGCTTGTGTGCTGCTTTCTAACCTATACCACGGGTATTTTGAGCTATTGTGCATGTCCATTTCCCTTCTACAAAATGATCATAAGCCTTTTAGCTCATTTTTGGCATAAGAGGGAAAATGGTGGGGGGTTGTGTTTTTGTGAAGAAACATACAGTAAATGTGGAAAATGTCTGAAAATGGATCGAAATATAAAATCTGTCTGTAGATACACATATTACCCAAATGCATCCATCTATATATTAGGGAAAATGTTGTTTTTTTTAAAAAAAAGGCATGTGGATGATACAATATTTAATTTGACTTCTATTTTAGTCCAGAAAGTAGGAACCCAAGTTATGATTTAATTTATAACATTCATTTTTGTGTTTCAAGCCTGCAACATCGGGGCCAATTTAGGGTCGATAATAAAGTTTTGTTTTGATTTTTGTTAAGAAAAAACAAAAGACTTAGTAGACGGTTGGCAGAGTATCTTGAGTTTTTCAACAAATCTATGAAAAATAAATAATTTAAATGTTAAAACTAATTTCGTCAAAGAAAGACTGAGAAGGATTTGCATACATCTCCTTCTAGAGTGCAAATAATTATTCTTCCAGGAATCTGAAGGAATTTCAATGTGTAAAGGGCAAAGGGACAAGTGTAAGCTCAAGCAGAGCTGCAACAAGAATTGCCATTCATTAATAGTGGATTAAACTGCATGAGCAAGAGGATGCAGAGGATTACTGTCTGTGCATAACAATACGGGGTTACACTCATAAATGTCACTGAGTAAAAACAAGCCGCATGTTAACCCTATCCAGAGGGGGTGTCATGTCTGGATTTAGAGACATCAGGGATGGGGCCATCACACAGTGGAAATACACATTGTCACGTTCGCTTTTCTTTTTTTAGGTTTTTGGGAAGTATGGGATTGTATCAGCCCTGCAGCTAAGAGCATTTGGCTTTGTGTGATGCTGGCATTATTATAGTGGGGGAAATAAAAGGCTTTAAAATACTGTCTTCAATACAATCTCATCAGGTCCATGCTTGAGGACTGCGGTAATGTAGTATGCCATCCGCTAGGTGGAGGTAGTGCTTCCTCAAAGCTGATTGTCAGTCCCTGTTCAGAAATGGGAAGAAGCGTTAACTGCTCCGCCCTCTTGGATGCACTGTACAGAGAAAGCTAACAAATAATTATATTAAAAAATAATATATATAACACTGTTTAATTTCCTACGCAGTTATCAGTTTGAACAATGAGCGGTATACCAGGAACCGCTGTTGTCCAGGTCACCAACCTGTCCTCGGCCGTGAG
The DNA here is from genome assembly GCA_026261665.1 of Melanotaenia duboulayi. Taxonomy (NCBI): domain Eukaryota; kingdom Metazoa; phylum Chordata; class Actinopteri; order Atheriniformes; family Melanotaeniidae; genus Melanotaenia; species Melanotaenia duboulayi. The sequence continues at coordinate 6,853,568 of CM047993.1, read as the reverse complement.
CAGCGAGCAGATGCGCACTCTGTTCGGTTTCCTGGGAGACATCGAGGAGCTCCGCCTCTACCCGCCCGAGTAAGCGCCATCCTCCCCGGAACGACTAGCTAGGCAACCTCGCGGACCTGCGGCCTGTTCGCAGTCCACACGAACATTAAAATGAAGAATTTCCAGGTCTAATAAATAACTAACCCTCATTTCTCCTTATTGTTTCCCTTCACAGCAACGCCCCTTTGTCTTTTTCGTCCAAAGTGTGTTACATAAAGTACCGAGAACCTTCCAGTGTTGGTGTGGCGCAACATCTCACCAACACTGTTTTTATTGACAGAGCTTTGATAGTAGTTCCTTGTGCGGAAGGTGAGTGCAACCAGTTTATTATAAAGCCATAATAATATGACAGATGACTTAAGGTGGCCGTCTTTCCTTGAATGTTTTCCTTTGGTGCTTTTCACTGAATTGTGGGGACTGTTATTCACATGGAAATCTATTAAATTGCGCAGCTGGTTAATTTGGGTTTCAGACATTTTTATTATCACATGTATTTGTAACAGGAGATGGTTTGCATCGCCAGCTAGTTTCTCTAAGGTTTCTGTTCGGTGTCACAAGGTGTTTCTGACAGATAAAATTAGCTGAAAGAAGTTTCATATTAAGGACAAAATGGACTGTCTGGTACAAGTAGCCCGTGTAAACGAAATAGCATGACTTGTTAGCAAAAATATATTTAAAAAAAATAAAAAATAAACCCACCGTAACACAGTTAACCCTCTCTCTCTTTCATCTTTTTGTCTTTAAACTCCCCTTCCTGTTTTTGGTGCCACTGTTGCTCCTTTGTGTACAGTCACAATGATATCACCTCTAACTTGATGCTTTTGTCCACGTGACTTGGTGCTGGATGGCTACTGAGTTTATTAATTTGGTTTTGTATGTTTTTTCTGTGTGATTATGTGTGCATATCAGATGACTAGAGTGGCCCAGCTGTTACACTACACTAGCCTGAGTCAGGCATTGTTTTCCAAGCCACTATCCCCGATCGGGCCAACGCAGCCTTCAAGGGGGAATGTGACCCGGAGAATAGCCCGCTGAACCTTCCAAGATGGACACCTTGTCTCTTTTTTTTATTTTTTATTTATTTTTCTTTCATTTTCGGTTTGTTTTCTTTCATACTATCCCATGTTGTCCACTGTCTCTGCCTATAGATATTACAGTTTTTCTTATCTCTAGCTTTGTGTTTATATTTTTTATTTATGTTTGTTATTTTGATTATTGTCCAACCCCTACCCCCCTCTCTCTTTCTACTACAGCTGCAGCTTGTGTGTGATTGAATTCTGTCCAGGTTGCTACGGCATACCGGTGGGGATGCTAGGAGGATCACTAACACTTTTGTTCTCTTGTCTCCTACACCTGTTGATGGGAAGGGCTAGGCTTTGTGAAAAGTGAGCCCCAGTTAATGAAGCATTAATCATAAAAAGAAAAAAAATCTGTACTGAGTGATGTAGTAGAAGACTTTTTTTTCCTCACATTACTACAGTATTGCTCTGATGTGGATGTTAGTTATTTAGTAACAACAGAACTGATCAATGAAGCTTCGTTTCTCATCATAACATGCTTTGCATTGATAATGCTTATATTACAAGATGGATCTTTTAATCTTTTAGAAGGAAGCCTTTCTTGTTAAAGAATAGGAAATCAAAGCTAAATCCCTCCACCTGTACTCAAATAAATCTGTAACCGTTGTGCGTTCTTCCCCAGCATGGAAGGAGATGATAACTTTAATAGTGGAATGAGCAAAAAAAAAAAACAAAAAAAAAATCCTAATTGGTTGTTTTTTTTTTAATAGCTAAGTTTTGGCTAACATTTCTTACAGTTCTTAAAATTGTTGTTCTTTTCTGTATCTGATGTCCTGTGTGCTATTAGTGATGCAGCCATTGGGGTTGTCTTGTGTTGCACACCTTTCCAACACTGCGAAACGATCGCTCCACGGAAAAGCGCCCATGCTTGATATCGTATGGTTCATGACCAATATGTTTCCAGTACAGGTGACCCATACATCAAAGTGTTGACTCATTCTCTGCATTTTTGTTTCTTTTCTTTCTTTTTCTTTTTAAAACTATGAACAAAGAACAACAATCAGTGCTCTTTTGTTTGTGAAAAATACATAAGTTGTTTTGTTCTTTTTTTTGCACTTCATATTGGTAGTACACATTCAATGAGGATAATAATTATATAAAAGCACAGTAAGGATGTTCGGTCTCCACTATGCCAGGAGTAGACAGTAGAAGACTTGTAGGCTGTTTGGGGAAGTCTATGCTCTCTTTCTCTCTAGAATACAGTGGGATAATTGTGCAGACATAGAGGAGACAGAGAGAAGAGTTCCTCTCTTGCCTTCGCTAATATCTATTTTGTCCTGCAGGGAAAATCCCAGAAGAGGCGAAGGCTTTGTCACTATTGGCACCTGCCACCCCGGTCCCCAGCCTGATCCCTGGAGGAGGATTGCTGCCAATTCCTACTCCAGCTCCTCTTCAGAATGTGAGCCAGGCTCCTGTTGTTGTTGTTTCTCATACATCTTTGTTATGCAAGTTAAACTAAACCTGTTTATGTGCTTCACACCTGCAGCTAAACCTTCCATTAGTGAATCGGATTTCCGCTGGACTCAGCCCAACATCGTCTGTTCTCTCGCAGCCTCCACTCGTCGGAAACGTTGATCCCTCAAAAATCGACGAGATCAGGAGGACGGTTTATGTCGGCAACTTGAATTCACAGGTAGCTCACAAGCTGTATGTAAACACACTCTGTTTGCTAGTTTGGTATCATTTAGGTTGGTGTCTTTTTCTACCAGTATAAGCCAGAAACTGGGCTGGTGCACGTTTCAGTTCAAAGTTTGTTCAGCTTTACAACATGTAAAAGAAAAGTACTTGTCAGATATAATCAGAGCAGTAGCCAGACGGGACAAAACCATTACAATTAATCTTTTATCTTGTCTTAAAAAGATGTTGGGATATTAGTAATGAAATTCCATAGAAATACATGATTTTGCCTGATTGAATTTAACTTGAACTGAGACTGACACACACAACTGAGCAAAGACATATCTTGGTTTTTATTTCGCTGTTACTCTTCCGGCTCCATCATATTTCCTATAACAGAAGCTACGCCTGCATTGTTGAACATTAATTGTCCCCATGGGACAATTACAAACATCTACACCAGTTAACACATATCAAAGTGTCAGTACAAACAAAGCAGTGAAAAGAACAAGATAAAAAAGTGGGTTTTAAAAAAGAATAAACAGAAATAAAGAAGACATTTGTGCAGTTTATACAGAAGGTGCATTAAACTTGGCCAGAAGTGGAAACAGGATGGTGCAGGTCAAAGTGTGTCCGGTAAGTTGGAGATGGAGGAGGGTCAGGGATGGTTGGGAGTAAAGGTTACCTTGTTTTTATCTGTCCAACAGCCAGGGCAACAAAATCAGTATCCTGAGGGAAACTTCTCAAACGCATGCGAGGGGTCGGGTAGGGTCCTGCATGATTAGTAAAAGTCTAGAGCAGGGGTGGCCAACGTCGGTCCTCGAGAGCCACGATCCGGCAGGTTTTCCAAATTTCCCTGCTCCTGCACACCTGACTCGAACTAAATGGATCCAACAGCCTATAAGGTTCTGCAAAATGACTCATTAGTTTAAGTCAGTTGAGTTGAAGCAGGGAAATTTTGAAAACCTGCAGGATTGTGGCTCTCGAGGACCGACGTTGGACACCCCTGGTCTAGAGGTTTTTGAGTAGAGGCCAGTCCTTTTTTTATTGACTTATTAAGTGGAACAAACAGGTTATTGAGAATCTGATGACACGCTCAATAAAGGAATAATAAAAAGTCCATTATATGTTCCGGTTGATTCTGTTTTATTAAATGTGGTGAAATTTTGATGCAAGATTGTCTCATAATAATTGTGTGTGTATAAATTATAAAACAATAACAAAAGATGAGATTGACTAAATGAATTTACGGCTCATTTTCATTAATGAAGGAAGCAGTGTTCTGCTTACCGTGCCCCGTAGTTTCTAACGGAGGGTATGGAGCTGCTTTCTGCTTCGGATTGTGTCCTTGTGAATTTTTTACAGCAGGAATTGGACATGATGATTTCTAACACACATTACTTATTTGTTGGATCAGCTCAATGATGTTGGGCTTTATAGAATTTAACCACAAAAAGATGTTTACCAACCTTGTTTTATGTATTTATGAACAAATGGCTGCAACTCCAGCATCAGTGTTCTCTTCCATGCTCTGAGTGCATCTCAAGGATCAATAAAGCAGATAACAGGCTGATAACCGAATAAACCTCTTTACACAAATAACATTCAGTCGTTTCCATTCTGGTCTCATCGTAGATCTGCAGACTTTAACTCCCCTTTCCCCCCCCACAGACCACTACTGCAGATCAGCTGCTGGAGTTCTTCAAGCAGGTGGGAGACGTAAAGTTTGTGCGAATGGCCGGAGACGAGACCCAGCCAACACGGTTCGCCTTCGTAGAGTTTCTTGATCAGGATTCTGTCGCCAGAGCTTTGACCTTCAACGGAGTCATGTTTGGAGACAGACCCCTCAAGTATGTCCTGCAGCTCTTTTAACAGTCAGCCTTTGTATATCAGGGGTTTCAATTTGATTACTTTGGAGTTAGTCGTCAAATGTGATGATGCATTTAATTTTACTAACATTTTGGAGATTTGTGTGAGCCGACTGATCATTTATCTTCCAGGGTTAATCATTCCAACAATGCCATCGTTAAACCTCCCGAGCTGACGCCGCAGGCTGCTGCCAAGGAGCTAGAAAGTGTGATGAAGAGGGTGAGGGAAGCCCAGTCCACCATTGCTGCTGCCATAGAACCAGGTAGGACATTTCTATTTGCTGCATATGTGAGAGTTTTAGCAACACAACTAAAACTGCAACTGCTGTTCATGGTTTAGCAGAAGTAAAGAAGCGTTCGTCCAGCCGGTCTCGGCGGTCCCGCCGGTCTCGTTCGCGCTCACATTCACACACGAGATCACGCAGGAAAAGATCCCGCTCTAAACACAGGTGCCAAGATGATACGTTGGACGCTTGATTCAGTAGCAGGATTGTCCTGTTGTCCAGTCACTGATGGATTTTTTTTTCTGTAAGCAGGCCATCACAGAGATCGTGGGCGGCGAGCGACTCCCACAGCTCCAGAGGCGGTCACAGGAGGCACTCCCGCTCCAGAGACAGAAGACGCATTCGGAGTCGTTCCAGGTTTGTAGGCGGTTCTCAGCAGGTCTGAGTATCTGCTTGAATTGGCCTCAGTATTTTATCAAGTTTTAACGCAGTGAAGTGTTAAATACAACACAGTTGTTTTTCATATTGTGTAAATCAGGTTTTATATTTTATCATCAGGGGCCACAAAAGGAGGAGTAAAGATCGGTCCAGAAGCCCTCGAAGGAAAGCCAGATCTCCTTCACCCAAACGGTGAGTCCATCACCTCCCATCTCAGCAGTCTGTCCCAGTCCTGCTCGGTTATGTCAATTATCTGCTTTCTTTGTGTTTTTATATTTTAATTGTCCTCTTGTAGAGGTAAGAGAGAGAAGAGGAGGGAGCGAAGCAGGGACAGAAAGGAACGCTCCACATCCAGGAAGAGGAGCCGCAAAGATGAGGACAGGATAAAGAGCAAATCCAGGACAACAAAGGTAATAAATTTAACACCTGAAATGGTTTTAAACAGCAAAACTTCCAGTTTTTAATATAGTTTTCCTCTGTGATGGTTTTAAAAATATAGTTCACAAGTATGACATGAATAAAATGGATCTGCGGTGGGAAGAATAAAGATAATTTAATAACTTGTTGATGTGTGGCTGTTGTTAGAATCAGTTGAGAACTTCATGATATAATTTGTGATCTACATAAAGTGTGATTCTGTGGTTTTATGGGGGACTTTGACCACATTAAAACAGGTACTGCTCAAAAACTACAAGACTTAATATGTTCAAATCTGGACTAGTTATAGACAATTTAGTTCAACAGTTTTTCCTTTCATCTTTAATATTACTTCATACAGATAAAGTCCTGCAGCTGCCTTCTGACCTTTCGTGATAGTCCTGTTTTTAAATCTGTCTGTCAAGGGCCAATATGTCTGAAAAGTTTCTATGAATCAGGTTGGTCTGTAGTTCCTAGAAGGGAAATAAATTTTCGATGCAGCCTCCTACAGGGGACAAACAAACTCAGGGTTAGGTTTTTATTTTTGTTTTATTAAACTCCTGCAGTCTGCAGGCTGAACTGTAGAGGGTGTGATTGGACTGCAGAGGGGAGGAACACCGCAGCTCTGTGCAGGCACATTTGTTTTTGAGAAGATAAAAAAATGAGAGTACAAAAAAGAAGTGCACAGCTCTAAAATTAGAAAATCAGTTTGTGGGAAGTTTAACTTGAGAGGTGAGGGGGTTACCACAAATAAATGAATGTCTGGGCAACTGTATCCGTAGTACACTCCACTTTCTCACTCGACTGTAATCTACAAGACAGGAATTTAATTTGTACGCTGCCATCGTGTGTTGTTAAAATAAATAGATAAAGAGTTCATTTACATTTCATTTTCTCATCCAAACAAAAACAGGGAAGGATGAAGAGTATAATCACTGGCCTCTATTACCGCTGATAAACACATTCAGACACCAAGTAACCCTGTTTCTTTGGTAAATGTTCCCATTCCTCCCCAACCTGACCCCGAGACCACATGATCAACCTACTTGTAAACATTTACGGTATAGATCCACCAAAAATCAGATTAAGCCGATAATTCTGCGAAGCTAGGTCACACGTTTCATCTAATCACACCCCATCACAACTGTCAAACGGCAGAACAAAATGTCCTCAAAAACCACCGTCTTCTTGCATAAATTCTTGTTGGAGTTGCACTGCAGAGTTTTGTCACTTACGTTGGTTCACAGCTTTCTGAAATCTAAACTCTGCCATAGAAACACCCCAACGCTGCACCATTAACACGGCCGCCGTCTTTTCTTATGGTTTTAAGTGTTTTATATTATAATTTCATGTAAAATATGGGAGAATGTGTTTGTTCGAAATAAACGTTTCTGTCAGTTTGCAACCTACGAGTGGATTTGTAAAACCAAGGATCCTGCAGGTGTGCAACCTGGATCAGACATGAAATTAAACACACTCCTCTGCAGTTTGCTACATTTTACATTGTAGTGTTTATTCAGAAATGATTAATCATTCAGAACCTAAACTCTTAAAGAAGGAGAAACCCAAATCTGTAAGAGGGTGATAAATATGCACACATAGTGATGTTTGTTTACACCAGAAATCACCACTTCTTCTTCTACTGCTGTCAATACAAAGTCTGACAAAGGTGCGCATGTCAAAATGATACAACACGTGATGCATGTAACCGCGTCGTGATAACTCAGATAATCATAACCACCACATCATCCGTATTTTAACCACGTCTGATATTTATCCATCTGCTGGTGAATCTCTGTGGTGGACCAGGTTTTTCAAAACGAGCTGTCACCATAACACATGCACACAAACGTTAAATCCCTTCATCATCATTAAAAGTTCCTCTTCAATCTTTTGCAGCTGGAAGTGGATTATATCCGAGAGGAGAAAGAGGAGTATGGAAGCGACAGAGAGGACTCGGTTACACCGAGCGAGGACATGGCGTCCTCACCGTTCGGCCAGCACAACGGCAGCTACAGGACTCTCAGTGAGGAGGAAGCTTCTCTGGGTGCAGACGGCACTAAGTGAACATTAGAGCACCATGGAAACGATTCCTGCTCCCATCAAAGTATCTCCAGCGCTCATCATGTGCGTATAAATGCATAGACACTGAATAACCACTTATCACGACTCGTTTTTACTCATCATCAACTTCCCGAGTATTTTCCTAAGACACACAAGGTTTGTCATTGAGCCCATTTCCCAGCTGAAGTACAGCGTTGCAAAGATATTGTACAAAAACAAACTCAACACCTGGAGAAACAAAAGGCCCATCAAGATCTTCCATCTGCAGCCATGCTTGTTTCAAAGCCGTTGTATTGGCTTGTGTAATCTTGTAGAAAAGCCTCAAAGAACTTCAGTTCGTACAAACTCTGCAGACATCTGTTGTATCAGATTAGAAAACCTGCAGACTTGAGCCAGCTGCAGAGCTTCAGAAACTCATCCTGGTCTCAGAAAAAAAAAATTACAGCCAGAGGTAACACTCCATCAGTGGTTCGGTTTGATGTAATCCCTCTCAGATTATCAGTATTTACGTCACATTTCCAACACACAATATGCACCAGAAATCCGCTTTATAAGTTGTATCTTTATTATTGTCTCATTTATTTTGGGAGGTTTTTCACATCTGTAGTTTGTGTGAGTGAAGTTGGCGTTTCACACGTGTCAGCAGGAATATAAAGGGAAGAAGGAGGCAGCTGTCTGAAAGAAATGAAATAAAAATCCGTTTCATCCTCACTTATGTGCATAAGTGTGGGAAAAAAGGCTTTCAAGCTTTGCACTCCTCAGGCAGCGTTTCTGCAGTTCAGCTTCATTTCCCTGAAAGTTGATCTGTTTCTGAAATAAAAAAACAGGCTTGCGAGATGTTTTGTCTTAGTTAAACATAATAAACCTTTAAGTAAATCAAAAAACTCTTTTTAAAACCTGAACATGTGATGGATATCTTAACTAAACCAGGACACTATCTAAATTCAGTTTATAAATCAGGAGTAAAATGATATTTTCCTGACTTAAGAAACTAAAACGGTTTGACTTTATCTCACTCAGATGTTGTTCCTCAAACCCCAGAAATCTCTCTTCATGTAACATTTGTTTGTCTGCTCGTCGGGTAAAATTAAAAAAGGTTGTAACTGTTTTCCGTCACTCTAACCGTGACGTGACTGCAACGATATTCGTCATCACAAAGAGCAGCAGCTACGTACAGCAGGAAAACAACATACATTCCTCTGCTGAAGCCTGAACCCCGTTCAGCAAACAGGTTTGTCCTCCAGGCTTCATTAAATGTTTTTCCATCGTAATGCCGGCAGGCGAACGGTCCGTCTCAGCCGTGAGAAGAAAGCTTGTTTACTTTTAGTGTCGTCGGAGGAATATTTCAGCTCTGAGGTGGGCGAAGTGGCCTTCATTCCCTGTTTTGCATCCCATTTCCGCATCATCTTTAGCCATCTATTGACTCACAAGATTCAGAGTAGTACGTACCTGTTGTGAACTTTTAAAAAAAAAAGTTGTTTTTTCTTTTTTGGTCAACATGAAAGCGTTTCTTTATTGCCTGTTTTATAGGTGTACATAAAAATGCTTTATATATATATATATTTGTAAGTAGCGGCAACATCACAATGTGCAATTTTCCATTGTCCTGCTATCGTAACTCTGTGAGATAAAAAGAAAAAAAGGCTACTAACTTTTTAATAAAAACAGGTTTAGGTGTGCAGAATGTCTTTCAGCTCGTATTACTGGAGACGTCACAGGTCGGCTTGGAAGCACAGAGGGGTCAAAAAGTGCCTAGACTACGATTGTACAGAGTACTCTTAACAATATATGAAGACTTGTTCTGGATGTTGCGCAGATAAAAACTAATGAGATGTTATATTGAAGTATTGTAAGCTGTCACTGGTAGCTGGAAAGATGAAAAATTAATGGGATTTTTTGTTTTCTGGTTTTGGTTTCTGTAATTTTTGATGTTGCTGTAGTTGTGAGTGGAATTGTGCCCAAAATGTCTGTAAATCAGCCCCAAGTTCTTTTTTTTTGTTTTTTTTATTTTAATTTATCTTTGTCTTTGTGGCTCATAGATATTTTAAAAGGAATCTTAATGGCTGTTTTTGCCAAATTCTACTTGTCTGGCTTTTATAGACATGTTTTTCTCTCTAAAGAGGTTGTGTTTACTTCATTTTTTTTCTTTTTTAACATATAAAACTCTTAGTCTGAAGGTGTGAGCTTCGAACATTTCAGACTAAGCTGACAGTGTGTGAAGAATTGTATTTTTTATATTCGTATCCATCATGAGATAAATACTGTAGGAACGTGTTTGATGGGTTTGATGCTGCGATCGGGACTCGATGTGACGGTAGCTGTTTCTGAGAAGCTTGGATGTATGAACATGTGAACGTAATCTCTTTCTGTTTAAATCTAACGGTATGTCTGATTTGCTTCCGAAGAACCTGAATAAAAAGATTCTTTCAGCTACTCTGCTCCGTTGCTTCATTTTCTTCATTTATTTTTTTATCATTTACAAAAAAAAAATCATCCCAAGTGTACTCGATATTCCTGTCAATACAAAAGGAAGTCATTTTGGGAATTCATACTACTATTAGATGTGACACTGGTCTTGTAAAGACTGGGAAATAATGTGAACACGAGCAGCTGATGTGTGCAGATCTGTGCAGCAAAGGGTTCACCGTATCATTGAACATCTGTAAACACGGATGCTGAACCAGAACAGCGGTGTTATATCCTGACAGCTAGACAGCAAACTGAAACTCACCGTTGGTGCAGTAATGGCGGCCATTAAACAGCTGCTTTATTGACGTGTGTTCACCGCTAACTGGCTGTATGGATCAGACTTAATGGCTTTAATGGGTCTCTTTCTTCAGAACAGAACCCCAGTGATGTGAGAGCAGCTTCTACAGCACCATATTGTCCAAATGAAGTGATGGACAATATACAGAAAACACTTTTTAAGATTGTTAGTTTATATTTTTGTCCATATGTTATACTGATGTAGCTGTCTGTATCAGATAATCTAATAATCTTGGCCGGACTTCAGTATGTTGAGGAAAAAAGACAGAGACTTTTGTTTTCATCTAATCATTTATTTCTCATGTCTATTCTTCCTGTTTTCTCTCAAACACAAAGTAGGATGAATGCTGCTCTAGTATTCATTATTAGCTATGTTAACATGGACAAATAGTTCATCTATCCACTTGAAATCAGTCTGATCAGAGATTCCAGCTGACATGTTTACATGGTTGTATTTACACGATGGGCAGATTCAGTACGATCGTAGCGCTGGTGACATGCGCAGTGCCTGCTAGTTCGGATGAAGTAAGGTTTCTTTTTTTTATGTTGCAGTTACAGTGAAGGAATTCCACGCTTGATGTTCACATTGAGTGGATTGCAAATATTTGTGGTTTTCATGATCGTATATGGGTCAGTCTGGCTCTCCTTCTGTTGACATCAATTAATAACTAACAAAGTTATTACAATCTTGTCTTGTTCCTGAACTCAATCATACAATCAAATGAAAAACAGTCTGTCACATTCTGTATTTTTAACTTTAAAATTTCCACATAATTTCTATTTGTAGGCATTAAAGCAGGTTATAGTGCGACCCTGACTCCTCTATTATTTAATCAGATGTTTTAGAACTTACTGTTATAATAACCAGAGTGGTTTGATTTAATGTAGTTAACATGCAACACCTTTGGAAATTTTCCATATTAAATTTAAACAAGTCATTTTATTAGAAGAAAGCAAATGTAAACATTTCCACGTGTGCTTTGTTAAATGCTATTGCAGCACAGCGACAGGCTAACACTTGAGGGTTTATCCAAAACACGTCACGCTAAAGCCATGCGCTTGTCATGATGTTTTATTAAGTTATATCCATATTACAATCAATATTTTCTTTGATACACTTCAAGATGTATTAGGTTATATCAATGATATCGTTAAATAAGATATTAATATAGAGAATAACATTAGTGATGGTAACAATGACAATGATAAAGACATGGATATAGACATAGACGGTTAACAGAAAACTTCACCTCCAGCTCACCCTGTCTCCATGCTCCAGGCCCCAAACCAACACAGGTGAGCACACTCATTATTAACCTCAACACACCCATGGTGCCACCCACAATCACCGGTGGGGTCACTACGCATGTGCACACATACTTTAGGTGGGAAATAAATAACCCATCATCTGGCTCCTACAAATGCGACTTAAAAATTAAACCTAATGTTCAGGGCTGGAAGCACAATTGAGAAATAGGATGTCTGTTTTCTATGAACTGTTTAACCTTTTTGACCTCTGCTTCAACAGTTCACTCAGTATTGCTGCATTGTATTGATTATATTGTATTGATTATATAACTGCTCCAAACAGCTGATTGTAAATGGAGTCAGAATCAGTTGGGATACTTTAATACTTGCATGAACTTTAATTGAAAGCTCTTGTGACACTTAATGAGTTTCAAGCTCTGGTGAAATTATTCCACCTTGTTTGTGTGAACGGGTTTTATGTGAGTAAGTTTTAATGTAACTTGGGTAAAACCTGTAACCTGGCTAAAAAAAAAACAGGTCCGTGTAGTGTTTCTTGCAGTTTATATTCTGCAGTCCAGCGTTTCATTAAATCCATCATAAAATTGTGGACATGTCCTCACTGTCTGAGGTTGGACTGGTGCTAAATTGTCTCACGTAGTCTATTCCTGGCTTCACCACGGTTAGGTCCTCTGCCTCGCTCTCCTCAGCTGGAGTAACAGCTGGATCTGCTGCGAGGCTGTGCGGCATCAGCTGCTGGAACATTGCCATCGTGGTATAGTCACTTGAAAATGCCAAAGGAGATATTTGGAGGTCTGTCCTTTGCGTGTCCAAGAAAATGTCTGTTGGATCATCAGTTGCGATATCTCCAGTTGTGCTGTCTACGTCCCCTTGCATCCAGTTACACGTCCTTTCTGGTGAATCTCCCTCGTCCTCCCATGTATTGAGAAGAGGTTGCAGTGATGGTAGGTTCAAAGCAGGGATCACAGCTTCCATCTCAAGTATCTGAAGACTTTTTGTGTCCCATTCTTCCACCTTCAGAGTAGCAATTGCCCCAAGAAGTTTCTAAACAAAACATAATAAATACTTGAGCATATTTTTTTGACAATCAGGAAAGACTCCCACCCGATACCCTGAGATCCTACAGTTAAGCATGGTGGTGGCAGCATCATGCTCTGGGGATGTTTTTTATCAGCAATGTTTGGAAAATTGGTTAAAATTGAAGTATGGTACTAATCACATTCTTGAAGATTTGACATCGTGACAATGACCTGAAGCATAATGCTAAAGCAACTATTTTATTAGGAAAGCTTTTAAATTTTTTGCAATGAAATAATCATTCCCAGTTCTAAATGCCACTGACAAAGAATTCTGTAGCCCAGAAGAATCCATCCAGCTGTCTGGAGGATTCTCCAAATATCCCAACAGCTTGATTTGCCAAACATAGGGACCTAGAGAGACTTTTAGCTGTAACTGTTGCAAAAAAGGGATGTGCACACTTGTGACTTTGTGAAACAATATTCATCCCACAATCTTCACCTTCAAAGACATATTGTTCTGATTAAAGGAAAAACTCCATTTTAATTGCAGGTTGTAAGGCTATAAAATGAGGAAGATTCCTATTCTTCCCACAGATGATTACCGGTGCGAGAGTAAAAGCAGAAACTGAAACTCACCTGTTGACAGGGCCCATCTAATTTCTGCACTGCATGGCTGCTTCCTGGGCTGGGTATGCTTGGCCACAGGACGGCTTTTGCTCTGGACAGAATGTGTAGAGCAGACAAGCATTGCAAAAATGATAACATTGGGAAGAAAAAAAAATCTGCTCTGCATACATTTTTGTTAGTATTGTACCTTTTTATTATTGGCGATCCAAACAACAGCACAGTGGCCACTACTGCAAAGACTATGATGAGGCTGCTGCGGTCAAAATGTCCTGAGCCAAGTAAAAAAAAAACAATTTCATCTTAAGAATCAGAAATGAAGAAAAGTTTCTTTTTTTTGTAATGGTAGAAAAGTAGCTGAGATGTCTGAACCTTCATGGTCTGTTTTAAAGAAACTTGCAGTACTTCTCACTCCTACACCTGCAGAGGTGAAGCCGGATATCTGGACCTGGTATGTTGTACCATTTTTGAGCTCTCCCAGTTTGTAGCTGTTGAACTGTGGATCTATGGTTAGATCTGTAAAGAGAGTGACAGTTTACTGCAGATTACAAACACAACTTGGACATATCAGCTTTAAAGTTGGGCTAAAATCACAAATATTGCTCATTTCCATTAGACTGAACTTTGAAAACCTACACAGTGTTTATTTGCCTTTTAGTGTAAAATGTCCACACAGAACCTCTTATAAAAGCTCTGTCAATATTTCCATCGACTTTTTTTACATTCTCGCAAACCCACAATGCTGCAGATGTAGCCTCAGATAACAACTATGCAAGCAATACTTTCTAAACCTTCTATGAAAATTGACAAAGCTGACAAAAACCTAAATTGCTGGAAAACTTTATTGAAGATTTCTCAGCTTTTTTGGCCACCAATGACTCCATATAGGTTGTTAGCCTTAATGGAATCAAAGATGGTTTTAATTTGCTAATCAAACCACAATAAAAGCAATAAAAAGCTTTTACTTTTGTCTCTTGTTTACAGATTTTACAAAATGCAGATATCTGTTAACAGAGACAGTAACGAACCTGTTAGCATGCTAACGTTAGCCTCAGAGCTGCGAGCATGGCTCTTCCTTTGTGTTTTTATTTAAACAAATCTACGACTTTAAGCTGCAGGTTTTCATTTATTTTTGCCCTACCAACACTTGGCATCAAATCTAACATCAATAACATTAAATACTGAGATATTTATGTACATTAATGGTGAAAAAGTATGATTCTGTTAACTGTTAACTAAAAAAGTGAGATAACATTAATCTGCTGTACATTTATACAGAAGGCTGCAACCGGGGCACCAAGCTAATGTGTACAAACAAATGCAATTCAGACTTCATTCAGAGATGTTTATAGGTCAAATTCTGTGTCAGCTCATTAAAACCACCTTGAGTGAAGTCAACTCCTTTCTCAAACTAGGTTATTTGTACACTTTTGTATTAATTTCACACAAAAAAAAACTATGATTTAGTTTCAGGCTGATGCTTACTGGTTTCTGTACTCATTTCCCTGTTGTGATACTCGGTGTAGTGGATTATGTAACCCTGTAGGAAACCTCTGATGTCTTCATCTGGGATGGACATCCACTGCAGCACCACTGAGTTCATTGTCACGTTATGGCAGCTGATGTTTGTGGGAGCACTGACAGGAGCTTTTGGAATATCAAGACAATCATAATAGCAACAATTGACCACTTAATTTGGATTGTGATGCAAAGGTAAGAAGCCTCTGACTTACATCCTTCAATGAAGTAAAACTGTGTGCTCCCGTAGATGCTCTCACTGTTGTTGATGCGCTTGATGTTGCAGGTGTCTTTGTATGGTCGCAAGTGCAGAGAGATGCTGTATCTCTGATAAGGCTCAAAAGGCTCTAGATATTAAAAACCAAAACAAAGCTAAATGAAACAAATGTGTTTTTATGAATCACAGGCAGGAAAGAGAATATTTTTCACATATCAAAGTCAAACCCATCCGCCCACCCATTCTGAGGTTACGGAAATACAATAGGAGAAATTTGTAAGGACTTAAAAAAAATGAAAACCACACTGAAATGAATTTGATAACACAAACACTGTGTGAGCTGTCATGTGGGATCAGTGACGCTACAAAAACATGTAACACAAATAGTGCTTTAATTTGTTTAATGCAATCCCTTTGCATAAACAAGTGATTCCAGTCCTGGTCTATGTGTTAGATGTTTCCCTGCTGCAATACATCTGATTCAAATGTCATCAAGTTCTGCAGAAGCCTGTCTAGAACAATTCATGTGAGCAAGGTGGCTCCTGAACTTTGGCTAAGTTTTGCACTTTGGCGTCCCGTAATGAAGGTTGGTTTTGCCTCCATCTTGCATCTTATCTCTTCTATGAGCTCTATCCAGCGGGTGCTGATGTTAACTCTTATCTCTTGCTATGTCACTTTTTTATTTCTTTTCCTCACGTCCTCTTGGCTTTCTTTGCTGAATCAGCCACAGTGTGTGTTCGAAACAGCCATCCGTTTGCTGGCGTGTGAATCAAAACTTGGCTGCAATGTCATGCAAATAAGTTTCGTAGTGCAGTTTCTCGGCATTGAGAGGCTGCAGGGCAGCAGCTGCTCCAGGATGTCATTAATAGATGTCATTGTGCCACCAAACGAATCTGAAAAGTGCATAATGTGTCTTTAAAGCGGAGGAGCATGTAAGGTAGTTGATCCTGAGCACCAGGATTTAGAATTGCTGAAATGAAAACTAGTTCTTGACAATTAACTTTAAAAATCTAAACTAAACAGGACAGATAGTTAAACCCATGTTTTTTGGATTTAAAGCATTGTAGGAGATATTATATATTTTACAACATCTAAACTTAATTATCTATTGATGTGGAAAGGGTAAGATCAACCACATTACATTTATTTAAATCCTATTGTAGTGCTTGTAATTCATAGCACGTGCCAACTAAATGGTAGAAAAGTTAAAGTATTGTGTAATAGATCCCATACTGCATCTTTTACTTAAATTTCAGGGGTAGTGTGAGGGTAGTCTCATAACAGCTAAAGAAAACACAAAAAATGGGCTGATATTGAAGCACAGAGAAGATGGATCAACATGACAGACAGCCAGAGATTCATGTCGCCTGTCACCCTCGGTCAGCTCCTAAAGTTCGTCCTGGAAACCTGCTGTTTCGAGTACTCGAAGTGAAAGGATAGCTTGAATTTAAACCATTATTAGTTTGAATTTCACTATGTAATGTTTGGTGTGACTCCTCTGCATAAATACAGCATCTTTTTGTGATTTTTAGAGAGCGGTTTATCTCTGCAGAATATGCAGGTTCTTCGCCTTGGAGTCTGAATTATTGCATCCCTTCTTACTACGGAAGCCCAGATGAGACAAATCAAACACTGTTCCTTATCCAATGTTTCTCGCAGTCAGTCCCTATCAGTCTGCCACTACAACAGCAGTGCTTACTGACTAAATATTACCTTTATCTTTTATTAACTTTGTACAAAAAACCTTGCTACAAATATGGAATTATGCAGCTCCACCAAATGAATTAGTAAAATATGCAGAATATTTTTACAGGTTTGTGAGAGTAATTACTCACCTGGTAAAGATGTCAAATTCTTGTAGTTTTTGGAGTCCTGATGGAAAGACATGTACAATCCGGTATGCCCCTTTTTCTTCCACTCCACAGAATAGCAGGTATATACTTTGGTCAAGTCATCTTTCCAGTAGATGGTAAAAGACGTATTATCACGGACCGTCACATTTAGCCTCCCTTCTTCTACACCTGTAGATTTAAAGTTTATACAAATCTTAAAACTTCATATTTAAAAACCAAAAACATCAGCTCAGTTCGGAGACAATTAATTAAAAGCGTTAAAAACAGAATGCATTTATCTGTAAATCTCATACATTTAATCCCAGTAGAACATAAACAACATATTTATGAACTGATGGCAGCAACACATCTAAAAGAGGTTGGAACAGGGGCAACAATAGACCGGAAAAGTAATTAGTACAAATCATAAGGAGCATTTCAGAGAAGTAGAGCCTCTTGATGAAAAAAATAAAACTGCATCTAAAAGTTGTGGAACAACATCTGATGTGTTGTTTATGTTCCACTTGGAGTGAAATATGAGATTAGCAAGTCACTGCCTTCTGTTTTTAATTGACATCTTGCAACTATTCTTGAATTGGGGTTGTAATATAAATCTACAAAGAGAAACTGCAGATAAAAGTGAGCACGGGCCTGGCATGTCTTCACGTTGTGGTATTGTGTGGCTCACAGCCGGCGAGATGCTTGCATTGTTGTAGGCGCTGATGTTGAGCTGATAAGCTGAAGACGAGAGAATGAGTCGGATCTCAGGCTGAGTGATGTTCATCTTCTCGTGTGGCGGCTCTCCTGACACTTTCCCAAAGCTCACATGGTAGCCATCATACCACTCTTTTTCAGAAAACTGACAAAGAGGATTATTTTGTTACTAAGATATCATGCGTGGCATGCATAAAATGTTGAGAAAATAATTAGAACAAGGAAGAAAAAAAAGAAGAAACCTTCCAGGTTACAGAAATCAGCCGGCGGCCTGTTAGCTGCACAACGTCAGTATCTTGGAAGTTGAGAATAACAGGCTGCATAGTGAGCTCTGAAAGAGGACATTTTTCTCTGTTAAATAAACTTTTTAACTGATGACATATAAATCTAACGTCAACCAGATTAGTTCAAGTCAAGCACTTACCTGATGGGACGGTGTAAGGTTCACTCCACGGACACTGTGAGCAGTTCTCACTGGTGACACATCGTATCTGCACAATGTAGACCAGTGAGGAGTTTAGATTCCTCACCATGCATGTGTTTCCATTCTGAGATTTAACGTTTAACTGTGAACAGAGAAGAAATGAAGAAATGCATCAGTTATAATTAATCATATTTAAATATTTATTTGTGTGTACATACATTTTGTAGGTCACAGCAGCATAGTACGGAAAGACTGCGTTGCATTATATTCTTAAGATGAATTCATACTTAATTGTAAATTTATTGATGTTTTTGTATGCACTTATTTGCAGCTGCATGGTTTTTTTTGGGATCTACAGGCTCTAAAGTGAGAAATTTTCATAATTAAAAAGAAAAATCTTCAATAATACATAATAAACATTCTGTTATTATGATACTGTTATTTATATGTGAACATAATATACGTTAAGCATCTTATTTGGTACCACTAGTATCGTGTATTACCTGTTAACTTTATTATGTTGACCTGATACTCCACACTAAAATGTTACACAGAACTTTTACCTGCTGTTCTCCATCTTCATATCAGGTGTTCTTAATCAAAACCACCTGACCTTTTGCTTAGATAAGTAGGTGTTAAATGCTAACCTCAGTCCATGGGGGGCTTCCCAGCTCTTTATATCTCACTGTGAAGTTGTTGAAGAGCTTTGCATCTTCCTTGCTCCAGCTCACATTTACATAAAGTCCTCCAGAGTGACGACTGATGAACACATTATTCGGAGGACCGCAACGCCCTGAAATGTTTGAACAGCGATCAATCCCTTTGTTTTGTGATCTGCTGCAGATTGATGGTGGAAACAGCAGTGAAAGAAAGTTTTTTGGACTCACACAGGTTCCATGGGGAAGCTTTTAAAATAGCTTTTGTGCAATTTGTTGATGCAGCATTTTCAAAAACCATCACGGTTAGGTTGTGATCTCGATATAATGTGATCTCTCCATGAAAATTAGTGATGTTATTGTATATTTTGCAGTGTTTTTTGCTGCTATAAATACAAAAAAAAATATGCAGATGTTACTAATGAAAACTACAATAACAACACGGACAAAAAGAAAAACCATGTGCTGCCTACCTCTGTTGTGAGATGACTGTGTACTTCTTCCCCCATGTGTGGTCTCCAGGTTTCCATGTACAGTTTTTCTTACTACGTGATGTAGATTTACCAAAACAGGTTAAACCACGGACTCCGTCTGTAAAATCATCAAGAGTAAAGAAAATAAACCCAGTCCTGCCTTTAGTCTGGTTACAGAGGCGAAGGTTCAGATGTATTTTCATTACCAGGGTGAATCACACAGTGGCTGAATTCTGCAGAAATGTTCCTTTTCTTGCAGCTCACTGGAACGTAAGAGTGTGGGAAGGTAGATCAATAAACTCAGAAGTTATGTCTCATTTTTCACAAGAAGTCATTCATAAATGTTCAAGAAATAAAAATGTAACAGCACAAAGTAGTGCAATCCTACCCCCGAGCGCTTGGAAACGTGGGGTGAGGGTCATGCCGGAGGCAATCACAAGACCTAGAATGTTAACAAAAGTGAAAAATTAATTTAATCCTAAAAAAAAAAGAAAGAAAAAAAAAAAAAGGAATGAGCACAAAGCAAATATTAGAAAAGTCTCACCAAGGATGAGAAGATGCGAGGTGCCTCTAAATGAAAAGTTTTTTAGAAAAAATAGTCCTGACCAAACTCCACAGCTCGACATATTGCCTGCGGCTGCCTGACAATCTGAAACCAAGACGGTGAGTTTGAGGTAATCTCACACCCACAATCTGCTGCCATTCACGTTCATGGTTCTCATGGCCGCTGCTCTTTGTAGACTGAACAAGAAGGAAATGCTTTTTTGGAGCCTTGTGCTCAGCGTGGATGGGCGGAGATGAATTTTGACACATAGACAGCCTCTGTGTTTGTACTTCTTCTTTCCACAAATAGAGCTCCGTGTAAGAGGCTGCACAACAGTGTTAGAGTGATGAACCCTTACTTGGTTGGGCCACCTGCAAACCAAGACAAAAGGAGCTTCTATTGTCCATGTCTAATAAAGCTTTTTATTGGTGGACTTACTTCACCTTCTTCTTCTTTGTGGAGTTACTGAAAGCTTCGCTGTGACTCAAAAGATGAAAACGAATGACTTACTGTCTTGTCATTTCATAAGCTTTTCACTCTTATTATGCTTTCAAAGAACTCAGGGTAATTTTCACATGAAAATTACAAATTTTGGCATCAAATCTTTTCCATTCAGAGGAGAACTTCAAATAAGAGAGGAGACTGGCTGGTTTAGGAAACAACAGCTGGGTAGAAGCATAATATCTGTAGTGAAAGCATCTTTTGAGCTGTTTTCTACAGAAAGAAACAAACTTCACTAAGACAGTCATCGCACTGCGGGCTTTTACGCAAATAGTTTGGTTAGTTTAACCGTGTGTGTGTGTGTGTGTGTGTGTCTTGATGAAATTGGGTTTACCAATCTAGATTTGAAAAATTCAAATTTTGCTCTACAGTCAATTTCATCCACATTAACTATGCAATAAAATGTTCAATATATTGAAGGTAAATCATGATTAGTTAATGTAATAAAGTAAATAAAACAGTAGTTAACTCTTAAAAAGTCAATTAGAAGTATTTTGAACTAAACTAACCCTTTTTTATGTTAGATTACATTTTAAAAGGTGGAAAACTAAATGTGTTTTTTCCCAAATGATGAGATCAAATTAATGTTTACATATAACATAATCTGTTTATATTGGTTAAATTGATTAAACTAGTAACTCAACCACATTAAATGAATCAAACAGGTCAGTTGTACTTTTGCGGTTTTTTTTTTACCTGCTGTCATCCACTAAAACAAAAAATATTTTAAACCATGAAAGGAAAAAGAACACACTCTCAGAAAACTCCATGCATGCTTCTTTTAGAAGTTCCCTGGCCAAAGTAGATGATTTCTGGGCAGCTGGTGTGACACATGAAACCAAAGCTGAAAATTAGTTGCAGTTTCCTGTTTACAGTAACAGAGCTGCACAGGATTTAATCATTTTATACCACTTTTACATCATTCCTGTCATCTGTTATTTCATGAGAGTAATCTGAGCTCCTCTTTATACAGTTTGTTGACGTTAAATGAAATAATCAGAAGAGTTTTGCTTTCCACTTTCTAGTTTAATAAATAAATTTCTCCCATTTCTACCAAAAGATGTTAATTAAAACAGCTTAAAGAATATTGTCTACAGATTGTGTGTGTGTGTGTGTGTGTAGATAAATCAAGTTTTATTTACAATCACCCAGGAAAATATCAGCTGTATCTCTGAGAACAACTTTCTTTAACTTCATGACATTTTTTTCATAAAAAAATTTGGATTATTTTTTAGGGGTGGCTCAATCTTCTGAGCTACAGCTTATGTCTGAGGGTGTCGGATGGCTTCTCGTTCATGTCCAAATAAGATCAGTCCTGGCCCGTTTGAAAACATCGTGAGGCTGCTTCTCTGTTCCAATAAAATCATGGTTTGAGTGCTGCTAAAGACAACTTCTGTGCAGCCATTTTGCCTCTATTTACATACAGAAAGGTCACTCAGTAAGAAAGTTAGAGAAAATGTTCCAGAAATATTATAAAATCTCTTAGCAGCAGTTTAAGATTTGGTGATTATTAACTCATGTAGAACAACATTGGCAACTTCACTCTCTATACTCAACCCCAAACCATAAGTCTTCCACTGCCGTGCTTCACAGTTGATATTCATTTTTTCTGCCTAGAAGAAGTTGTTACTTTGGAACAAACCAGTCTGATATTAAGGCTGCCTCCAACATCTGATCCATCTCTCCACACTAAGTTATTTTTATGTTCAGGGTAAATCTGTATCTTTGTGCACAGGCAGGGACATTTTTCTAGCATATCCTTGCTTCGGGTAAATGGTAACCTGTAAATCCTAAAGTGAAGGTCTGGATTTGCTGTAGTCTGGAGAAGAAGTCAATGTATTTGTAAGAAAATCAAAGCAAAGGCATTTTTTTCTTATGGGGTAAAAAAATTCCAAATATTTTTTTTTGACTAAAAGTGGCCTTAAATTCATTATAATTCTATTCATTGCAAGTAATGTTTTCAGTTTTGTCTTGAGACGATCTGCCCCTTTTATCACATTTGCATGCTGTTTTTTTATGTTTTATGGTGAACTTGGTGATATCACCTCCCTCCTTAACATGTCTAACTGGGTGTTTGGCTTCTTGATGAGGAACAGGAGGAAGGAGCTGAAAACCGGCTGCTCTAATGTGTGCTTAGTGAGGTGAAATCAATTAAAATAAGCATGGATGGGTGTTTTAAGTGTTATAAGTTGTTTTTAAGAAGGAGAAACTGGAAAAGGGGGTGTTTCATATACTTTTTCATGCAGGTTCCTCCTTCTGTACTGAACTGTAAACACACAGGAAGTTGACTTCACACCTCACCGGCTTAAGATAGCAGCCCCAAAGAAACGTCATTAAAGCTCTTTATCATGATGAAAATCTTAACATTGAACTTGAGGTTTCTGCCACCGTGCAGAGCAAAGTGAAAAGCTGCTGTTTTGTAACGCGTATGTTTCCACTCGGGGTGCAGGTAAAGAATCTGGTGCTAAGCTGTCAACGAATCTGACAAAGAAACAAGAGTTCAGACAGTTTGTTTGCTTTTTCTTCATTAAATTAAAAAACAATATTTACAGATCTCGGTCACAGGAAACTAATTTCCGCTAAACGACCGACAACCTGCCTACTCATGTTCTTCAAACGTAAATTTCCCCACCTTAATTCTTATCAGTCAAAAGATCTGCAAAGTGCTGTGAGTCAATGAGAGCTGAAATGCTATGTGGGTTCCTCTCTGAGTGTCTTGCTTTGATCCGAATCCTTCAGTTCTTTGCTGTTTGCCTTTGAGGGCCCCACCGATGAGTACAGGCTTTTGCAGGTCGTCCCACAGCGAGGTGGTATTTGTGCATTATTCATCAAATGTTTGTTTTAAATTCCTCTGAATAAGCTACAGTAGTTCTACATTTATACAAAGTTCTTTGATTATACTACCAGTACTTGCTCTGTATTTGCTCCGTCTGGATTTAAAAACATTTCCATGAATTAGTCAAACCAAGAACGCTGGTTCTTTTCTGACGTGTTTTCAACTCTGCTCTTTCTCTTCAGTCTTTTTTTCCCACTCTTTCCCCTTGAGAGTCGAGTGATTAATGCTGTGTTTTTCTTCCACTAAGACCAATGACATATACACTGAAATGAAAACATAACACCATTCAGAGGTTTTGGGTGACTTTACAGACCTGATTAATGTCCATCATGAATCGCCAAACTGAACAAAGAAGATCATTTCTTTCAAATAGAAAACAGCTGACATCTGCATTTTTGCCTGATGGGTGTGCTGGATTAATACAGGATCACCTGTATAATAAAATGGTACTATGTAAGTTTCTGACCTCAGAAATAGATGTTTCTGACTGGCTTTGATGGTGCAATGGCCTTTATTATGCTCATTCCTTGAGCCGTTGTTGCCTAGCAGCATCCTGAGGCTGAGAAATTGCATTTTCCAACACACACCTGCGTCACATTACAACTGAGTTTTGCTTAAATGCACCACATCTTACGCCAGCAGCTGGATAGTGATACACTGCTTGTTTTAAACGTGCAAAGGAACTCAAGAGGACATCATCAGAGGAGTAAAAGAGAGTAAAAGAGCAAGAGTCAACACTGGACTGACTTTTAGTTTGCTGGAGAGACGAGATGGAATACAAGATGGACGTCAAATGAGCTTTTGTTAGGGGGCGCCAAAGTTCAGTAGTGCTGCTTCCAGGCTGCATAAAGGTGTTCATCCTGATGGTACTGTTGTTAGAAATGGTCAGCTTATATGCAGGCCAGCAATTTACACCGGATCTATCTGGATGTCAACACTTTCCCTGGTGTTGACGCGCCACAATGTCAACACTAGATCAAAAGCCGGTGGGGCTTATTGGCTCTCATATACCCACGTCTGTGTTCACTCAGCTCAGCGTACAGTGACATAATCTTTTAGATGAGGCTTGTGGAAAGCACAGAAGCCTTGTTGAGCTCACTGCATGTGGAGCTCAGAGTTAATAGTAACAAATGCAGTCATTGTTACTGCTGGTGACACTGCTCACAGTGTGGTTAAATATGGCTACACATGCATGTGCAAAGTTTATTTTAGCTTATCTTTAGTGGCTGTGACACTATGATAAAAATATACCTTTAATGGCACTTGCAAGACATCACCTATATAATCTAAAATTATGTGAGTGCATATTTTACAAATAATCATAAAATGACTCACTGTACTTTAAGGCTTTGTTATTTTTTTTTATTTATCTTTTTTGGAACTCATAAAAAAGTTAGAAATTGAAATCGGGCAAATAAAACTATTTTAATATATTTGTGAACAAAGGGCAAAAGTGAGGAAGTTGTCTGATTGATAATCTTAAAACTTGCTGATTCATTTGGTGTGGTGCATTCAGATGTTTTCATGACCTGTAAATGATCTTTGAAGAAGAACATAAATAAATAAATAAAAAAAAAAAACTCATACATAACCAGTAATGTTGAGTTCATGTTCACAGCAGCAGGCTGGTTCATATTCTGAATGTTTGACATCCAGCTCTATTTGCAGTAGTTGCAGATATTAGTGCAAGTCTGCCCCCTAGTGGAAATTAACTGCACTGCAGCTGCTGCACATGAGATTGCTGCCCAGCTGTATTTAAATATATGGAAAAACATTTCTTAGAAACAAAGTCACACAGGGCTTCATAAAAATGTGAGGTGAGTTTGACTGAACATAGGCTATGCATTCAGAAAATATCTCATGTAAACAGCAAGCACATATGCAGTGCAACACAAGTAAAGAAAGGGTCTTGAAGTAAATCAGGAGATTTCTTTTCCTGGCTGATACTGACATCTGTTAAACAATTTGATGGTTATTCCTGCACCTGGGTACACTTTTATGCTCTATGTCAATGCTGATTTAGATATGCACTCATCTAAGATGTCTATGACTTAGTGGTGCTTTGCTAAGGCAACCTAGGAGTGCAATTGATAAGTTAGCTTGCTAGTATACACAAAACATCATACACAAAAGCATACACAAGGATAAAAATAGTCAAAAGCATATGAGAGCATAGAGAAGGGGCACATCATGAAAAACAAGCAACAAAAGTCTTCACAGACCCTGAACATCTGAATATGAGCCTCTGCCATCAGGAAGAACTGTCAGAGTTCAATGAAAACTATTTGAAGAATTTTATTAATTATTAGAGTATTGCCATATGCAATACAGTCTGTAGTTTCCTCTTCAATCAGCCAAATGTCTCCTTGTGTTTTAATGATGTTTCTTTTAATCTTCTAAAGTAAAAGAAGAAACTGTAGGACTCTGCTCAAGACTTATGTTGTCTCAGGGATGACAAAGTTTAGTTTGCTTTTACTCTCATGCCTTGCCCGTGGGAACGTTATATATGCAGAGTATTCTACGGCTTAGAGGATTTCTTTTCAGAATAATTGATAATGTAGAAATCTGTTTGCTCCCCAAGGTGTAATCTGTTTGGATTCTAGGTCATGCAGTTCATGGTAATCCTGAGCACACAAAGAGCAATGGGACTTCTTTGGGGTGTCCTGTTTCCAGGTCTCCATGTTGGAAAGTATTAGCGGCACCTAGTAATAGATACTATCTCGTGATGCTCTTTGTTGGTATTTTACTATTTGGGTATTTCTTATCATAAATAATATTCAAATGTAATAATCTATTTGTTCTTAAAGAGTGAACAACAGCAACAGCTGTACAATCAAAGTGTGAACAGAAAAGCCAGACAATTAGTGGCAACATCTGTGAAGAAACTTAACAGAGAACATCTTATGGCCTCTGTAAGAAAACAAAAGTCAGGAGCACCTACAAGAAGAGAAGCTAGGATGAGCACACACCCACCCAGAAGATGGTGGAGCAAGCTTTGTCAGGACAAGGCTTGTGAGGCACCTGCCACCCAACTGTCAAGTACAAGGCTATTTTATTAGACGTTGACTCGTCCATTAATTAAATGGAAGGCATAAGGAAAAAAAAAAGTAAAGTAGATATTATTTTTATGACTACAGACACATTTTAAATGCTTTGACCTGAAAATTGTATTCAAAATACACAATACAGTATGAGAGGAAAACAACATCCACAAAGCTTAAAGTAGGGGAGACTGGGGACAGTTGCAACNATGAGTATTTGACCTAAAATCTTTGGAATAATCTCCTTGTTTAATATGGAAATGTATACAGCTTTCCAAATACTATTTTGAAAAGTATATTAATTTTACCGCACTGTTTAATTTATACTTTGAAAGAATACACACAGTATAAAACAGGAAAACAACATCCACAAAGTTTAAAGTAAGTTTTATGTGGGTGTGCTCCTGAGCTGCGTTTCNTTGACCCCAGTCTCCCCTAGGTTATATGTGGGTGTGCTCCTGAGCTGCGTTTCTAAAGACAGAAAGAGTGAAAGCAAAAACGAGAGCACTAATAAGAAAGGAATCAGCAACTACAAACATAATAAATAAAAAAGAGAATATTGATTAAATTTTGAGCGTAAAAAAGCAAACAAACGGAGGGCTTGTTAAGGTTGTCATCTGCAGTGATCTGATTGGTCAGGACTTTCATGTTGTGGGAGGGGCTTATTTGGGGGGCCGCAGCCTGTCGTTGTGAGATATGAAGGGCAGTGACAGCATGGACTCGCGCAGCTGGGAAAGTCATGAGCGACAAAATCTAAAAGGAGACAACTGACAGCTAAGGCTCTAAGGAGAGCCCGGCTGTGGGCCAACGTTGGCGTAGAACAGGTACTTAAAAATATCGTCAACTCTGGACGTCAAAGTCGCGACTTTGTTTCCACTTCGACTAATGAGGAACAGAAAACAAAGTGGCACGCGGCTCCCTCCTGCGAAAATGAACCGAACAGGTGCGTTGTCATGTAATTAAAAAGCACAAAACGTCGCATTAGACGTTATGGAGGAGAAACGTTTTTCGGCGTCTGGAAGCGGCGAGAGTCTTTCGTCCGGCTCACAAACCTTATCCGAGGGGGAGGAAGTGATGGCTGCGGTGGGTATTAAAGTTTACGAAGCTGGACATGATGGTCACAGCTTGGACTTTGAAAGTGTAAATGAAGAGGAGGACGGAGGACGTGCAGAATATGACAAGGAGACACCAGAGGACGATTATGAAGACGATGAGGAAGATGAGAAGGTAAACACACAAACATCTGGCCAAAATGGATTTAGTTTAAGAGCAGCTGATTGCTCTTTTATTACTATTAGACAACCTTAAACAAAAGAAGCTTTCTCAGACATATAATCAAATAATTGATTAATGAAGACTAAACTGAAAAGACAACACAATGATGAATAAGCACACTTTCTAGTGTTTGTAATTCCCTTAAAACCTACAGTCAACTGGCAGAACACCTCTACAAAAGTTAACTTAACAGTTTTGCTCTTGCACGCAACATGTTTTAACACAGGCGGCCTGCCTCAGCTGGGATCATGTTTATCAGATTGCCCTGAAGTCAGCAGCCGAATTGCTTTTATTACAGCTCCTACTTACCACACATCCCATCAACACTGCTTTGTCCTGGCTCTGCCAGTCAAAATCTGTTAGTGTGATGTAACTATGAGCCTGCTCTGTATTTGAAGGTGCAATACTCTTGATCTGGAAGAAAGCCCATTTGGTCAACTGTTTCTCATGTTTCACCTCTTCTCTTTAAGTGCAGATATGGTTAAAAAGTTTTGCAGTCAATCAGCAGACATTTGTCCTCTTGGAAAAATGACAGGCTCGCATCTCTGTGGAATGTGGTTCAACCTAATTTCTCTAGTAATGTGAATATGTGTGAAGATGGTATTCATTCATTTGGAAATTAAAGACAAGGATACAGATGTTTTTGCCTACCTGCATCAGAATGTTCTGCATCACGAAAAGGTCTTTTATTGAGCTGTAACTGATTTAATTCAGTAAATCATAACAGTGGTATTTATTAAATAAAGTTTGTTTTTATTGGAGGTTTTGATCTATAAGAGAAATGAGTTGTTATACACAAAATACACAGAGTTGGCAAGATACAATCCTTTAGAGGAGAGCACTGCTTTTGTGATTTTTACTCAGGAAACAGA
Source organism: Melanotaenia duboulayi (assembly GCA_026261665.1). Taxonomy (NCBI): domain Eukaryota; kingdom Metazoa; phylum Chordata; class Actinopteri; order Atheriniformes; family Melanotaeniidae; genus Melanotaenia; species Melanotaenia duboulayi. The sequence goes on along the minus strand of CM047993.1, from coordinate 6,825,244 downwards.
CGGAGAAAATGAGGAAGACACGATTCAAGTCTCACCCTTTTCATGTCAAACACTTACCGTGGATACGCCTGCAGACTGGTTTGACTGGCTTTAATTTGAACAACGCAGCCTCATTGGTGCATTGAAATTTCACACATTCATCTGACCTTTAAACCTTTTCTTAAGTATATGATGAGGCAGCATTACTTTTTGTGAAGCTAAAACAGTATACGCATAGAAAACTGCGTAACGTTTTCCTGATGTTACTCCGCTGTTTTTTTTTGCCTAATCTTTAATGCTGTGTGCCGTAAACTGACCAGCAGCCAAAGGCCAAATTGCATATAGTGCGATGACCAGAAGTTGAATGCAGCTAATCTACTTGATACTCATCCTTGTGTTTTTTGTAAGCCAGTATTTCTCTGTTTAACAGGCTCTTCAACACTCACACCATGGATGAAGCCCCTGGGTGGTGTCATGTTTGCTATCAGTGCTGCTTGACTACTTTGGTTTGGCTAAATGACAGTTTGACAGTCCATTACCTTAATAGTGCTGAGATACAACATGTGAGGGACAAGAACTCACACATCTCTTATTACGTTTTCTGCTCCACATAATTTTTTTTATTTTACTTACATAATTTTTTAAAATAATGTTTATAGTAGGAAAACGTTGAAAACAAATGCAATATTGCAAGAATTTTAACGTTCCTCTCCATCATAACAGAGATAACAAGCTGTCCTAATTTTGTAGTAGAATGAACCCTATGCCCTTTTCCCCCCCGACATCTTTGAAATACGAGTTTGACGTTGATTTAAAACCAGCGACCTTACTTGTGCTGACCACTGACGAAGACATGTAACATGACCTGTTACTCTAAACTAAACAGACATTGTACTGGCCTAACACTGCAAAGCAGATGGGTATCACCGCAGGGTCAATCAGGGAACCCTGACCTATGACTTAAAGCCAAAGAGTTATAAAAGGAAAGTCTTATGAGAACGCATGACATCACTTCTGACCGGCTGAGTTACCACTCATTTTGCAGACTTAGTGCTAAGTCTGCTCCCCACAGGTACTTTAAGTGGGGAGATTCTGCATATGGTGACGCTTCATGGAGGTTTTCTACTGTATTTGGTGCCTATCTTTTTAAATCTCTCCGTGCTTTGCAGCTTTGTCCATTCCTGACAAGTAAATCTGTCTGGAGTTGTGGGCAGTAATGGAGAATGCTATCTACAGATTATCCCATACATAATCCTTTCTTTAATACATCATAGAAGATATTAGAAATAAGATTAGTAAACAGGTTTTTGTTGATGCATATGGACTCTCGCTGTTCATCAATTTTGATATGAATGAGATCAAGTTGTGTTGTAGAAACATATAATGATATAATATTTAAATTATATTTTATTTTAACAAAAAGTTTTATGTTTCCTAAAGCAGAGGTCCCCAACCCCGGTCCTCAAGGCCCACTATCCTGGAGGTCTTAGATGTCTCCCTGCTCCCACACACCTGATTTAAATTAATGGCTCATTAGCAGACATGTGCAGAGCTTGTCAGAGAGCTGTTTAACTTGAGTCAGGTGTGTTGCAGCAGAAGGACTCAGACCTGCAGGATAGTGGACCTTGAGGACCGAGGTTGGGGACCTCTGCCCTAAAACGTCTTGTGTGTTATTATCAGCATGAAGTTTTTGTTCTCATATTTGTTTAATTTAGATCTGCAAAACTGCTGTTTTCAAGGTTTATTCACACTGTTGAGGTTCCCACTAGCTATATACTTTATCATCTAAAAATTAATTTAAAACACTATCCTGCAGCCCTATGTTCAAGTTATTTTCTTTGTGAAGTGTCCTGAGATGACTTTGTTGTAAGTTGTGTATGTAAGCAACTAAACTGTCATTTTCTTTTTAGTTTGTATGCCATCACTGCCTTTAAATACGGCATGTGATTAGTCCTTTTTGACAACCTACTTTTATGTACATGCACATCGGATGTGTGATATTCCAAATTGATGGGTTCCTTTTTCATTTTGCTCAAATTTACAGTAACAATTATTGATGTCTTGACGTCAAGTTAGAGATGGAAACAATCTCAAATCTGTCCACTTAGCAACAAATAGGATTTCCTTCAGAGAAAAGCCGCATTAGTGAAGGTTTTTCTAGTTTTTTTTTATTACCTATCTTGAATTGACTCTGTCTTCAGGTTTTTACTTTGAAGTTGATTCTTGAGCCATAGCCTGTTTTTGCAATTGAAAAGTATAAGTTTCCATTTTGTAAATGTTTAGTCTTTAAACATCTCATAAAACCACTTCCACAATCTTTAATTTCTTCACTGCCTTCTTTTATCGTCTTATAAGTACTTTGTATACAGTACTTTGACCTCTGTACAATTATTGGAGTAATTTGACAAGGTAATTGGATAAATGTAAAATTTTTCTTTTAAACTTTCTGCATAACGATGTCCTCAGCAATTCTCAGGTGTTTTGACTTTGGGAAGTAAATCCATGTTTTTAAAGTGAACCAAGGTTTTTCAAAGCTCCTAAAATTACACAATGGGCAGAAGAGAGTGCAAGTGGAGAAAAAGACATGGGAACAGTGTTTGGAATAGAAAATCTCTCTAATAGACTCTAACGGTAAGACGTTAAGGCATTTTTCTTCCTCCTTAATGAAGTCCCACTTCAATCTTAGAGAACTTCACACACATTAAAACCATGATTACAAACCACTCGGCCTTTGAATGCAACTGAAGTGAGTTCTTGTTTATTTATGGTTTTTATTCTGTTTAATCGCACTGTTGACATCTAATTCAATCTTAAATTCAGTCTTAGATTGAAATCTATTATTTATAAAAAAACAACAAAAAAAAAGTTATCTGAGCAATGGTCTGATTATTTTAGTAAAGATAATTTTTAAGTGTTTAAATGTAAAATGTTATAACACACCTTTAATGTTTACCATTTTTAAGACACCCCTTTGATAAGTTTCAAACAACTGAGACTTTCCTGGTCTTTACTTGTTTGTATAGCTGCTATAAATACAGATGTCTAATTCAACTGTTTTGACACTGTTTTCTAAAATACACAACTTCTCAGTTTGTTAATCATTATATTATTATATGTCCTGCTGCTTTTATATCCCCTCATAATCATAAATTCTGTCTTCCTTGCTTTCTCTTTGCTACCTGCTGTGCTGTCACAGCACAATGTGGGGATTTCCAGTTGGTTTATGCTTAAATGTATTTTTTCCTTTTGCTTTTTTTTTTTTAAATTTTGCATGTTACTGTAATAAAGACAAATATTTTTCACATGTAGGATCACCAAAAACCTGTTATAAGCAATTCAGCTCCCAAATGTTATGTCAGCAGTGTCTCTTGTATTATCGTTAGCCTCATAGCATCATTGCCTCAGTCATGTTTTAAGGTTTTCAGGAATGATGATGCACAGGGAATCAGCAGTGTTAAGAGAGTGGAGTGAAATATAAATGACTCGGACAATTGTTCTTTGAGGCTAACGATATGGCATCTGTTTGGAGGAGCTCTCCTTATTCTGGTTTCACTATCAGTGTTGATAAAAACTGCAGATGTTTGTGCAACAGTTACGTCACAATTAGGTGGATTATCTTCGACTCACAGTGAGCACTAACACAAACGGGGAGGCTTCCTCAGCGGTGGGGTTGGCTGCGTCATGCTATGCTTAGATTAGCTCTGTTAAAACACACACATCTGGTGTGTGGATACAAAAGTGATTGTAAATCAGCCGCAGATGATAATATTGTCTGAAATGTTTCATTTTTGTGAGCAACGCTCTGAGAATTTTCCCTGAAAACTGCAGGTTTAAGCTCAGTGTTTAGCCGTCTGGTTTGCATCCTGACTTTTGTGGATTCCGTCTGATCGGTTTCGTTGTGTTTTCACCCACAGCATGCAGCTGTTCACAGTATAGGGTGGGGTATAGAAAGCCAACACTAAATGTAACTCAGGACTAAATTTATAGCTCTCACAGTATTTGAAAGTCCGTTATTGCTTCATAAATGTTATTTTACACATTTTATCTTAACTTTTTTTTTTAATAGTCATCGGATGTAAGCACATCCTGTAACTTTTATCAAATGACATCACATCTCAAGAATCAAGAACTGTTCATCTCAGTCTTCACAGTTCACTTTCCAGTCACTGTTTTAGTCATCGAGTTCTGATAACACTAATAATAAAGCAATAAGTAAACAACTGGGATTTTGGGGATAAAGTTGCTTTAGATTGCAGTATACAGTATGAGCATACATTTAAGGATTTAAGGCATTNAAGAGAGATGTGCGTCACAACTAGAAATACCAAGGCATATTTGACCTAATCACCCAGCTCTAACACAGAAATCACTCTGACTAAAAGTTGTTGCTGACTATACTTATTGCCTCAAGCATAACAAGTTTTTGCATGTAAGCGCAGACGCATGAGCACTTTGTAGAAGCATCACATTCAGGAAGAGAAAGGTGTGGGTTTTCCCCCTCTTTTATTGTATTTTTAGATGTAAAATCACTGTTTTTAGTGATTTGGAAGCACCCTCCATTTATAAAAACCTGTTAAAGTCACAAATCTGATTTTATTTTCAAACATGCAGGTTTCTTTTACTTAAAGGTCCCATAT
>CM047993.1:6769364-6806137 GCA_026261665.1 Melanotaenia duboulayi | reverse complement strand
AAGTGTGTATGAGTTTTTTTTTAGCAGTATTAACTCTTTATCTCACTATAATTGTCTGTATTGTGCAGGTGCAGCAGCTCAATCAGAGAAACCAGAAAATTCATTGGTAATGTCTCAAACTGCAGGTCCAATAAGATCTCGTCTAAAACTGGTGACAGTGAAGGCTGGTTGACTTATGAAACGGCAACTTCAGTAGTATATTATCACATGTCTGTTCCTAAACTAATGGGCAAGTAAGTTTAGTATTATATTTGAGTATATAAAAGCCGTTGCCATGTAAATAAGAGATAACACGTAGCTTGACTCAACTCGGTAAGCAAATAACTGTTCGCACTATGATACTGAAGCCAGAAGTTTTAAATATATCGTCACCCTGGATGTTTTCAAAAGTTTGTAAGTGACCTTCAGCTATGTTTATCTGTGGGTAAAGCCAAAGACTATTGTCTGGTTCTTAGTTTTCTGTCTGAAGTTCTTATCTTTTAATGCTTTGGATCATTATCTTGCTGTTGGATGAACTCTGACCAACCAGCCTGTATTTCTTTTTCACTTCATTCATGGAAATATGCAGCCTTACTTCCTACTGTACGGTACTGAAAGATGAAGGGTTTCTGAGCTCTTCTTTGAATTATCCGCAATCATTTTCAAGTCTTAAATGACTTACGCTGCAAAAGGAAAACCTGATTTAACTAGTTGTTTAAGTCCTAAAAACGGTATACTCCAAGAAAGGCAGTGTTAATGCTGTTGGATTTTAACTGGTGGGGTTTAGTGTTTGCTGTAGTTTTAAAAGGTCATTTGTTGCACATGAGATCCTTCACGTTTCATTAAAACCTAGGAAAAAAAGGATATCATTTTACTCTTTGGTGTGGATGAATCTGAAGTAATTTTGCTTCATATATTTCTAAAATGGACAGATTTTTCTTTCCTTTGTATCTTGTTTTGTGCATTTTCCAGCAAAACAGATTTTGAATATATTACAGATATTATGCAAAGACATCAATACGCTCAGTTCAAAACTGCTTGGGGAATATTGCAACGTTTCATTAATTTAACAGTTCAAAAAACAACAAAAAACCTGTTGTATGGTAGTAATTCATTGCAGGAAATGCCAGGTTTGCCTCCTTAGCTATTTCTAGCTGCACCTCTTGTTTCCTACAACCAGCTCCATACATGTGGAAAGTCTCGTTTGGTTTCTTTTTCATTGTATTTCCAAAACGGCATGTGTTTATTAAGTAACAGTGTGTTTTGTGAACACAAATGTAGTAGATCTACATTTAATCTGTATGTGGGATCTCTATAAATACAGCTCGTGTTTTTCTATACTGTTGAGACATGATAACATTCCTGTTAGCGGCTCAGTGAACAGTTATATGCAGCTCTGGCATATCAGGGTCATGAGACCTGCATGTTACCTGTTGTGATGTGTTTTCCTGTGACGGATACATGCTGTGTGTTGCTTTTAGCAATGATGACTGATAAACAGCTTTATTACATACATTTCATGTCTAATAGTTAAAATAATGTAACTGATCTGCCATTCACATTTAGAAATGCCCCCAATTTCATTAGCTTGTCTTGTTTGTTCTTAGTTTGTGCTCCTACTCGTACTACAAAGGTTTAGTTGAGTTGTCTTTATTGGAACTGGGATCATGAATCATCCCACACAGAAGCAAAGGCCATTTCCTTCCACTGACTGCTCTCAGCCATATGCATCTTTGTATTCACAGGGAGGGCCTCTTCCTCATCCCCAGTCTTTGTTATGTTGTCTAAGCTTTGTGCAAGGTATCCTCTTCTAAGATAACAAAAAGCTGGTTGTGTAATGTAATATGAGGTGGATTCATAGGCTGCACTGTTCCTGCAAATTTGGTTTGTAGCTTCCACGCATGGGCCAGCTTTTACAGTTTAACCAAAAGTTTAATGGTTTGTAGAACTGAAAACACATTCAACACTAACTACATTTTGTTGTGTTACTTGCCTAAAATATTTGTATCCAGATATTTGAGAAGTTGGATTATTTTGTTAGGTTAACAGATTCATTAATTCCTATTTTCACAATTTTCTTCAAATATATTTTTAACTATAACTACTGTCTATTACTTGCACATCTGCTGACAACAATTTGTTGTTCTACCTCATCAAGAGCTTCACTGGCTTCATGCCTCATATTGACTTAAAAATATTTAATCTCACCTTTTAAAGCAACACTACTGAACTTTGTCACCCATCACTGAAGGCTAATTCAGCATCCTTCTTGCATCCAATCTCTTCCCTGAGCTCTTTCCAGCCAGTAAAAGTCAGTCTGTACAGGACCATTTAAAGTGCTTTACACAAAACATTAAAAGCATTACAAATATTAAGAAATGGTTAAAGGCAGCAACACATAGCAAGAATCACAATAAAATCATAAATTACAATAACATTATTAAAAGCAAGATAAGTTAAAAAGTTACTGTGCAGATTTCATACATGAGAAAAGAAATGTTTTTAACCTGGATTTAAAAATGTCTACATTTGGTGAAAGTTTAATCTCCACTGGCAGTTTGTTCCACTTGTTTGCAGCATAACAGCTAAATGCTGCTTCTCCATGTTTAGTCTGGACTCTGGTCTGGACTAGTTGACCTAGTCTTTGGATCTAAGAGCTCTGCTAGGTTTATATTCTCTGAACATATCACAGATGTATTCTGGCCTAAACCAACCAAAGTTTTAAAGTCGAAATCTTATGAAGTGTTGCTTTTAAAGCCCCAAATGGACCTTAATGCATCTCCAGCTGTCTGACCAGGTTGAGGTAGACTGTTAATTCCCTGCTAATTATTCACAGGTTGCAATTTGTGCCTGAGGGAGTTTGGGCTTTTTCTATTGAAGCCCCCACTCCATAAAACTCAATTACTAAATATTACTATTATTTACAGTACTAAAAATTTTGGTTCCTACCGGTTTAAATGAAACGGTGAGTCCAAACCTTTGACTTGTAGTTCAGTTTAAATCAGCTGTTATTTGTAGTTTTATAGGTTAAAGATTAGTTTAAACAGATTGTATATTTGCTTTGAGGGCTTCATCCTTGTGGGAGATTTTATTCAAAATGTACCTTATTTCATAAATCTTATCTTTTCTTCTTTTTTCCACAGTTGGACAACATCCTTTATCCACCTCCCACATCCCTCAGGAAGTCCAGTAACCCTGAGCTGACTCATGGGTTAAGTCCTGCTCTCAAATTAAAACGAAATCTCAGTGATGATGGAAAACATGTTCGTAGAAGGAGTCTGGGTGGTGGTCTCACAGGTAATTATTTATTTTTATTGTGTCTAATCCATTATAGGCACATACTACCTATAAGGGATTGGGCACATGTGTTGTCCGCAAAGGCAACTAATGTCCCCTGAGAGGTCAGGAAAATGGCAGACTTGTTTTACTCAGTCGTTTTCTGAATTTCCCACAAATATGACTCATAGTTTTGGGACACGAATGAATGAATAAGAGTGTATAATATTTTTCCTTCTAAACCCAGATAGATCAGATCAGGAGTTGTCTCTACTGTTACTAATCTTACACAAACATCAAGAAAATATTATGCATGCAGCAGACGTCCAAGCTCTTCATCAAATTACTCAGTTATTCTCCTTTTCTCTTAAAGTAATCCACCTTCACAGATTGTTTACTGCTTTCATGTTTTTGCAAAGGTCAACCTCAGAGGCAGAAAAATAGTTTGTATTACACTTTTCACCATCTGCAACTATTAAAACTCAGTGAGGCTACTTAATGGAAACAGATGCCTCTTAATGGCTCTTTAAAGTATTCCACATGAATTAAAAACGTGTTTATTTTTTTAATTATAAGGCTGGGATGTATTTGTACCTTCTTTTATTCTGAGCCGTGAGATTTCAAGGACTTTCTTTCCACTACGGAGTCAAAGTGTGTAAAGAAATTACTTTTTTTTTTCTTCTAACAATCGGGATAATCCACTGCTACTTGGATGGGCTTGTTGTTAAAAATGAAGAAATCTGTTCATCTTCTGAAAGTAGCAGGTTAACACAAAACTTCATATTCTCCAGCTGTTTTGTCTCTTTACACTGGTGTGAATGGGTTTAAGCACAAAGGGATTCACCTTGGAGAACCAATCAGGACATAAAAAGACTAAACACCTGAATACTGAATGTTATTAAAAGCATCTTCAAAAACTATTTTAATTACAAATGTAGATTTTACCAGCATTTCAGAAAAAGGTTAACGATCACCTTAATACAATTAGATAAACCTGCATCAACAGCTGGATTTAGCCCATTTCTCATTGAATGTGGGCTCCAGTTATGAGACTATTGATACAGATGTTTTTAAACTTATTTTACTTTGCTTATTGTGCTTCTTTTTATGTTTTCTCTTATAAACATACACTTTCCTGAGAAGAAAAGTAGCAGTTGTCCACCTATAAATGCATAATTTAGTGTGAGAATTAGTGACTTGGACATAATGTGATTAAACTGGATGACCAAATGAGTACATCCAGTTTATTTATTCCATTATTTCTGCTTGACTTCAGCTGAACTTGTAGAACAGCATTGCTGCAATTAATAAATACCACACTGGTAAGCACAAGTGTTACTATTCCTCTGGATAGAAAACAAGGTATCTGGCTCTTTAAATATAGTTTTAATATAGTCCCTCCCTGGACAAATACAGATGGATGTTTGTCGGTTCTACCAGCCTTGTTTGCTTCCATTCAGTAAATTGGAAGACCTCAGACTAATGGTTGGTTTTATAGCTTTGAACAGCATTTTTTTTCCCCCAAGGTGAGGTGTATATATGGAGGACTTCACCTCACTGATTAAAATGTCGACCTTTTTAGTTAATGAAAGAGACACAGCTTTGAATAAATGCATTACCCTTTAGTAATTGGTCTATAAAAAAACAAGGTGGATAAACAAACCAAAAGCAAGTCAGCTTTGATTGTGCTTTCCCAGCAAAATGGGCGTGAGTCATTCTTACTAAAATGTGATCAGGTTTTTATTCCTGCTGCTACACGTCATCGATCTTGTAGCTCGACTGAAGGTGCAAGCGATTCCTGAAGGACTAATTCAGTTAGACATGCTTCGATGGTTTATGTAACAGATAGTAATTAATGACTGAAATGTGCAACATTAAAGTTGAGCGTTAAGTCATTGATGTTCAGCTGGAACATGCATCTGAGCGTACTCATGTGCCTCCAAAGGAAAGACACATTTAGTAGTGTTCCTTTGTGGTTTCAAATAAAAAATATGCAGTTAAAATCTTTGTTGTTGTTCAGCTTGATACAAGAGCAGTTGTCTGAAGTGTTTCCTTTTATTTAATCTGTATAAAACATGCGATAGCACAGTTTTGCCTTGTTTGCCCTGCTGAGTCTGACAAGATGGAAACGTGTTGATGGTTTATGTATAAACACAGTTAAACAGAATGTGAGTAAAGGTTTTAATGCATCCCTTTAGGTGTGGTTTGAACTGAATTTCATCTGCTGACAGCTGGGAACTGACCTGTGCTATGTGTAAATACACCTTTACCCTTCTACCCCCATCTCCTGATACGCCCCTTTCTAAAAGTGTTGACTAGTTGTTTCCTTTATGTCGGGGTGTGATGAGCTCTGGCTCTGTCGGTAAGGAAGGAAAGACTTGACTTTTCTCTCCTCATCCTGTTTGGTTTCACCTCAGTCTTCCTAGTTTTACTGCAGGACAATATGAACTAGTAGTAGTTATAAAATGTCTTTCTCTTTTAGCTTGGAAAAGAGCTGAATAAAGAAAATGGATGCTTAGATTCTTTGTCATGAGAAAATGTTATTTCTGTATCTGAGACAAAGACTAGTCAAGATTAGACTGATGGTTTTGTTAAAGAGAAACTTTAACTTTTACTCCACTTTTCAACCCAATATTGAGCAAGAAGGCAGCTACTGGCCACTACATTATAAGTCCAGGGGAACTTATATGTGTCAAAGTGTTTATCTGTCAGTAACCTGATAAATTAACAAAACAGCTTTAATACCTGGAAGAAGTCCAGCTTTTTTCCTGATTTCTCAAGGCCATCCCAGAGCATCTTCCAATCATTTCTCATCTCGGCTTAATCTGACTTGCTCATGTGGACATAAAATGTGGAAATAATCAGAATTTCCATTTGCATGACCTGGATTAAGCACCCCCTTACAAGGGAAAAACTGTATTTTTGTTAACTTTATATAATTGCTTGCTGTCCAATGGTTGATGAAATGGCCTCTGCTGCTTATCTGAGCATCTGAAATGGACAGATACCTGCTTCAGGCAAAATTAGTCTAAGACACCCCCTTTTGTTTAATGCACAGTATACTTCTTTTTTCTGCTTTTTATTTAACAAACCTGTTAATCCTCTTCTTTTTTTCCAGAAAACTGCAGAAAAAAGATGACTCCATTTTTAACTAATATTCTTTTGTTCATGGAGAGCTAGCGATGCAGCTAAACATGCTATTCTCTTTGACTCCTGTAAGGTTCTTTTAGTCGTGTAGTAAGGTTTGATGACAAGAGAGGGTGCAGATAAAGTGACTGAAGTAAAGAAGCAGTATTTAGCGCCATCTAGCTGTGGCAGATAAAAAGTAGCTTTATGTCAGTTTTGGAAAGACAATTCTCTCAATGCTCAATTACTGTGGTTCAGCAGAGTGTGTTTGCATTGAGGTTATGTGATGTTGGGGTTGTAGGTGATCTCTTAATAGGCTTTGTCACCCTCTGGTCTATTTTAACCCTTTGACTTCCTGTGTGGCTGCACAAGGTCAGAAGCTTCAGCTTAACAATCCTAATAAGAGCAGACAGCCTTGATGTTCTTATGTTAGTGAAACATACTTTTACCTGTTCTTCCACCCCACAAACTGGGCGTGGTGAAGAATCAACTTTATTATTTCAAAAAGGTGGAACAATTTTTTTTTTATTTGGGGGGTATAAAACAATATTGTAATTCAGAAACCTATTACTAGATTTGGGAGAGCTGCCTTCCGATTTCTACTGAAGTAATAAAACACAAGTAGAAATGTGTATAGAGGTGGAGTTTTTTATTCTAGAACAATGTTGATGCTGAATAGGCTTGTTTATGTAGACCTTGTTTTGGAGATGCCATTCTGTGTGGCATGATTAATACAAGATGAAAGAACAAAGAATAAAATTAGATGTTATCTTTGTGGTGAATAATAATAACATTCCTCTTGTTTTGCAGGAAAGTACCTTCTGCTACCCTCCAACTTCCAGCAAACACAGGCGGCGCTGCACTCGTCGTCTGAGACTTCCAACCTGGTTCGTATGCGCTCCCTGAACCTCGGAAAATCGGACCCCTCCCTCACCTCCAGCTTGGTGAGTGATTCCTTACTTTGATCCATGATATTCTGCATCCTGTTATCCTTTCAATGCCTAACTAGGGAACATAGTTTGGTTTAAAAATAATATTTGCAACTTTTCCTGGAATATAATTTGCTCATAACCATATTGCCTACTACGATCCATGTCAGAGGTATGAGTGGGGCGCAACACAAAAGTCGTGGACAGGTGTAAAAGTGAGAACACAGCATTTTATTGTGAAGAGAATAAATAAGGGGTAAAACAGGAAACCAAACCCTARSCAAGTGTTGGGGTTAGAGGAACTGCTGAAAGAAACAAACAAAAGTTAAATCAGAAACCATACGTGAAACCCACCAAGTAAACCATATCAAATTTAACAAACAAAAGGGTGCCCTTAACTTGCCGTGATAACTCAACAACAAAAGGCAGCAGTCCCATTAAACTAAGTGTGAACACAATCAAACACATGGCCTAAGTAGCCCAACACAACACACCTGAACCTTAACACAAAAGGGAACGAAATGGCAGAACACACACCAAAAGAACGTTCCCCACTGGGAACACGAAGGTAAGCCCCACCTAACCGGACCATCATAAGGACTCGTCCTGCTGCACACACAAGACTAGTCCATCACTCAAAAGGCTACCATTTTTACACAGCAAGCACACAGAACAGCAACGCCACCATAACTCTGCCGAAGTGAGGGGAAGCGGCCTGTGGAGTCCAGCTTCTCCCTCTCGGATGATTCCTGCAGCAGCCCTTTATTTCCTGGACTCCAAAAAAGCGGCAAGGCGATTGGCTGGCCGTTGAGCCAATCAACGGTGAGGAGAGCGAGGTGTGTCTGATCCAGCCACTCTGAACAGACACCAGGGCCCAGCAATTACACGTAAGATGAGCCCCAGCTGTCGGTACTGAGCAGCAGGCCGTACCAATCTTGTAATAAATGGCTGTCAGACAAATGATGTAAGAAGTTACTTGATAAGCAACCAGCTATAAAGATGTTGACATGAGAAGAATGAGACGTAACGGCAGTGATGTGGCTCTGTTTAAATACAACTTTTAAACTGTAGTTGTCATTATCTCCTATTGACCTTGTGGCTTTTGCTGCATCACCAGGGGAATGCGGTCACATGCGGTATGTGTAGTCAGTGCAGTGTGCACTTACATGGATAGGACCAAGGGTGTCAGGAGGAGCGATCAGTTGTTTGTCTCCTGGGCTAATCCTCTCAAGTGAAAACCAGTCATGATGCAGCGCCCATCACACTGGGTGGTCGAGGTGGTTGCTTTGGCCTGCATGAGTCAGGGTTTGCAGCCTCCTGAGGACTTGCAGGCATATCAACTCAGGGCATGGCTGCATCCTGGGCCTTTTTCAGGGGGGTTTCTATTCAGGACATCTGTGTTGCAGCGAGTTGGTCCGCGCCTCTCACATTTATCTGTTTCTGTATGCTGGATTCCTCCACTACATGTGTGGCATGCATGGTCCTGCTGTCCTGATCAGTTCTTTTCCTGTCTGGACGCTCAACAGGGCTGCAGAGAGACATGCATTCTGTAGTGAGACATCTCGACTATATCACATAACCAGGGTTATGCAACAAAACAAACAAACAAAAAAAACAAAACAAAACAAAAAACAAAGTTTCATAGAGAAACCACATGATGTTGCAGCTGAGTTTTGCTCTACACACCGTGTGACACGGGAACAGACGTATATTAACACATCGTCCTTTTTGAATTCCCACCATGGCTGATTCAGCAAAGAGACGCCAGAGGACATTATTAGTAGAAAAGAAGACAAAGAGAGATAGACAGAGCAAGAGATAAGATGAGTCAAGACAAGACTCTTTTATTGGCAGGAGAGAGCTCACAATATAATATAGGCAGGATGCACGATGGATGCCGAACCAACCAACAAAGGGGTCTCATCACTGAAAAAACTTTAAAGCATCTGAGCTGTTTTCATTTTTGTTTCCATTAGCTGAGCAGCATTCAGCCATTCTTGTCCTACGAGATCAAGGATACTCCTGTAGTGATGTTTGATTTTTCTAGAAAAGGCTTTGACTGCAGGATCAGCCATTTCTTAATAAATTCAGGGTGAGACGTGTGCAGAAAGATTAACCAAACTGAAATTATGAAACAGTAGCTGATGAAGAATTGTCTCTGCTTTCAAACAGTGAACTTTGTTCTGTTTTGCTGTACGTTATCAGTTTAATGCATTTCAGCTCATCTGTAGGCTCATAGATTGTGTATGTTTTGTTAATGGCCCTCGTCTGTCACTGCCACCAGCTGATAAAAGCCCTCAGTGCAATATTTGAGAAAATGCTTTATAAAAATAATTATTTCTATGGATACAAAACGCCACGGCCTAACATCAGTGCTGTTTATGAAAAATGATTTACTGTATTCTGATTGACCAGCTAATTAGTTGAATAACTAATATTTTAAATCTAAGTGCCTAAAATTAGAAGAAAATGAATAAAAGCAAAGCCTATAAAATGTTTAAATGGCTTGAACTAAATGACATCATGAAGAGAGAGATGACCTTCAATATATTCGTTTGTTTTCTCAGATCCGTATGATAGATACGCCAGTGTGCTGTTGTGATCTTATTGTCTGAGGAGTGAGATGCAATCAAAAGCAGAGGCTAATCCAATGATGTTAAGCTATGAGTCATCCCATGTGTGGGTGCTTGATATTGGTTAGAGAAAAGGTTAATGCAATAAAAAGCATGTGAGGCTTGTGCTTGTGTGTGCACACGTACGTGCGAGGGTGCTTTTAGAGGAGCCATGATGGTATATGTTGACTGACTGACACTTTTACCCTCAGTGATGTGAGTGGGCCCAGCTAGAAAAAGGCGATTTAACCTAAACTGGAAAGGGGCTAACTATTTTTCATCTGGCCCATGACATCATGGTGACCCTCTGTACACTAAAAACAACACTTCAACAGTGTCTTTATAACTGAGTTTTTAGAGGTAAAATTTTACAAGGACAAGCCAAATATATGAACTACTTCCATACACTTGGTGGCGCTAGTGCATTTTCCCCATTTTGTAACTAAATACATGTGTCCCTGTTCTTGTAAAAGCCACAAATTAATCCCTCTGGTTATTGTGCCCTGCTGTGCGAATGATTACATGATTCCCTGTAACATAATTGTTCTCCAGTGGATAAGTCCCTCCAGCTCACGAGTTGATTCAATTTACGTTTTACAGCTTGACAACCTGAGAGAATCCTTAACATAATCGACTTTCCCAGAATTGTAAGATTTGTTTTTATTGTGATTCTTGGCTGATCCTCTTAGACAATGTTTAATCCAACGACCACCACAGGAAGGTCAGAGCTCATGAGATAGGAACATTTCAGCAGCAGAGATGTGACACAACTTTAAGCCACATACCATTTATCTTTCTTTCCATGAAGGAGGTAACTGTGATAGATGAAAATGATTCCTGTCTAAACAGATTTACATCAATCCACAAAACCATGTTGGTTATATTTATATAAAAGTGGCTCCCTCGGTTTAAAGATTAAGGGGTCCAGAGATGCTGACATGAAATTTTATTTTCATCAGATTTTAAAAATGGATAGCGCAAGCAAATGGAGGAAATTGGGCCCGTTGCTAAGGGAGAGCAGTGAGTGCCATAGTGTGTTCATGACTTCTTTTTGTTTTTTTCCAGGATCATACAACACAGTATATCTCAGAAGCAACTATAGCCTCATGTTCTTGTATGGTCATATTCAGGTGCTAGCAGGTTCTTTGCTTTGAGATTCCACTAATCTGGACATAGTGGAAAAAATGTTTAAAAAATCTTCCATTTCCTTACCAGGTCTTTAAATAAAGTAACAGTAGAAATATTATGATTCCAAATCAAGGAAAAGGCTACAGAAACCTAAAGAACATTGATAATAATTACCAAAAGCATAATCTGTACTTTACTGCAACATAAATCATCCTGTTACTGAGGTTTATTCATGCATGCGGACTAGGACTGAGCTCCTACACCCAGGTGTGGAAATGTTTTGCTTTGTACGCTTGAAATCCAACTTCGGTCACCTCAGATTGTCTAGTTTATGCCACATAAACAAGGTACTTATGTCACTGATGAACACAATGTCTAGAGGCTCAAGTTGTTTATGGTTTCCATGACTGTGATTACTGCAGAACTCATTCAGCTGGTTGTTTTTAAGGCTGAGTCCAATCAGATGCCTGCAGAGAGCCATAAACATAATTCAGGACTCCTCAAAGCCGAGAAACAACTTGTTCACGCTACTGCATTCTGGGAAATGCTACAGGTCCATCAGGCCCTGCACTGAAAGATTTGTGATAAGTTTTTATCCAAGTGCCATCAGGGAATGGAATTAGACATTAATGCTGGGGATGTGCAATACATTGAGTGACTTATTTTATTTTATTGTATTTATTATTGTGTATGTAATATTATCAATTTTATTTTATCACAAGGAGCATCATGTGATTTCTTTGTATATTGTTCAAAGCCAATAAAGACATTCAGTTCAATTAATCTGTTTGCTTCACACATTTAGTTTGGCTTCATGAGTGTGTTTTACATAAAACTGCTACTTAGTCCTGGTATGATGTTGAAATGATAAATTCACAAAGAAAAAAAACTGCTCAGAATTTTCTTTAGTAACAAATGCAGCTGTTAAATCAGTTGTTTGAAATCAAACTATATACATTAGATTTTTTTTCGCCTTTTTTATTTTATATTTAAACTTAAACTTGGTAACTGAGTTGACCCAGATGGCCACATATAATATTTATATGGATTAAATTGATCCATAATGTTGCCCGATATCATCTGAATTGTTATCATCTGCTCACTCTTATTCTTAACACCGTGTGTATTTCCCTGGTTACTCGGTGGGTAACGGCATGAGAAAATTGAAATCTGGTGACTGCTGTTCAGATGTTATCACATGTGGACACAAGCTGACTGTCTGACGTGTTGCTCCATCTTAATGGCATCTTTTGGAGTCAACTAGACGAGACCTCAGGGGTTCTTCTACAGCCACTGCATCATCCCGACACCAGAATGTGCTCAGTGAAGATGTGACAGGAGCATAAAATACAGATACCTCCGATACCTCAGCTTCTTGCTGCCTAACTGGATGGTGCTGTTTTATCAGCTTAAGAATTGCACTACATGTTAGCTGTTTTCTAATTTTTTTTATTTAATTTTTTTATAATTTTGTACTCCAAATTGGATTTTTTCCTGACAAAATCTATTAAAATAATGTCCGTTACAGAGGCACAATGGCGTTTGTCATGTTGACAGTTTTGTGACTTGGAAGCACAGCAGTCCAGTCTGACAGTGACTGAGTGGCAGCTGTGATGATATTGTCGTCAAATCTAACAGATCTGGCAGATATATTTATGTCTGAGGAGATTTACTTTAATGATGACTTTGGTTGTGCTCTGTTTAAATGAAAATGGGCTATGAAAGTTGTATTTACTTANATTTAAATGGGCTATGAAAGTTGTATTTACTTACTTATAAATTGAGTGGTTCTGCAGCTCAAGTCACCATTGGGGACGAATTTTCCCCAATTTTCCTGATATGTAGTTGGAGCTAAAAACAATCTCAAATGTCTTCCACCCGCAAACTAGCACATTGTACATCTGAGTAGTTAAATTGTCTTTGAAAGCCTTTGTTCCTCATTCACAGTTTTCCTCTGAAAAGCCCCGTCGATGTTGTCCCCTGTCTTCCTCCTCTGCCTCTCCCACAAACAGCTCATCACTTTGTCTTTTGTCCTTTTAATGTTGATTTATACACCATGCCCATTGTGTTATGTAATATGAGTGAGCTTCCACTCAAACTTCTTTCGGAAGTGGCATCAGCAACCACAGATTCCTCCACTTTGTTGCTTTCTGTCTGAACAGTGCTTCATAAGTCCTGGTAATATGATTGTTGGAGAGACGGGCTGTTAAAATTAATAGACATACAAAATAAAACACATTTTTAATATTTCTTATAGATCCTTTGTTTAGTTTCTAACTATTGGACTTTTTGTCAAGTAATAATTTTCTAAAGATGTATAATCTCCAGATCATTAATCCCTAACTGATGTGATCTTCTGACTTTCCTCCAGAAAGCTGATATTTGCTATCTAAGCGTTTCCTTTTGACCGAGCCTCTTACAATCATAAAATTGTAGCTGATTACTTTTTGTACATATAATCAAGCTTATTAATTAAACAACCTCATATTTGGGCAGCTGCTGGTTTTAGGTAAGGTCATTAAACTGTTGGTTCAGTCAGATTAATTAAGACAGAAAACACTGGAAAAGGCATTGGAGAAAAAAATGCACTTTTTTTGTTAATCTGTTTTAATATATGTTCACAAAATCGTACATCACATTGAAAAAATGACATTAAAATGTTGACGGAAACACAGCAGCTCCATTTTCATTCAGGTGAACCCGGTAAAAGAAAATCCATAAAAACATACATTTCCCTCGTCAGGTTTAAGCTCTGCCAGTCTGTTTACCTTCCTTGCCTCACTGGACTTATGATGTTCATATTTTTCCCTCTTTAGTGTTCCTCCTTCATGCCCCTGGGTGTTCATGGCTCTTTCACTAGAATTGTACATCCCTCTTGACTGTGATGCTCTTTGGCAGAAAATCAATAATTCACTTCTGGTGTGATATGGAGATAAGACTGTCATAATCCTGATGTTGTGCCTTTGTGGACTCTTATTTTCCCTGGTAATTGTGAATCAGTGATGTCCTTGGTTGATATCATGGTTGTAGGAGTCATTTGTTGTTGCACAGTAAGAAACTGCAGTTCAATGGCTAGACAAATACAACACATCTTTGCTCTAAACAGTGTAATTTCTCACAAAGGCAAAAGATTTTTCTGTATGACACTGAATAGCCTTTTAATATAACATTTCTTTAAATAAAATATGCAATGATTAAGCCTTTTTAATTACATACCTACAAAGCAGAAAAATTTAAAACATACCCAGTGAACTTCATTAATTTATTTTGTCCCCTGCCTTTTTGTAGCATACAATTTAAACGTGCAGCGTGTTTTCTGTGTATGTCTATTGCTTAATCAGTTCATCTTAATTGGGTTTCTGTGGTGTAATTGAATAAAAATAAGTCTTAAATAATAAGTTAAAACTGCCAAACATCTGGTTTTTGAGTGGAAACGGAAAGAATTTAATCACTTTTCAAGTCTGCATCAAATACCTACAGATGCCTGACTGGCTTTGATTGGCATTAATGGAAACACAACCCTCATGCATACACAAATTTCTACCTAGGTGCTGCAGTCTGGACCATCAGAGCAGGCTCAACTTGCTTCTCTTTACAGTAACAACACATTTACTGACTGCAATGATTCATGGACAAAAAATGATGAGTATGATTAATCAAACCTACCAACAGTGTAGCTGGCAGCTAGCACTCAGTCCTGCTGAGAGGGTTAATTTTCATGGTCACACAAAATAAACTAATCTAATAATCTCAGATAGTTCAGCTTATCAGTATGAAACAGCTGGCATGTTCCATGTGACGTGGCCTCAGCCGCTGGACGCTGCTTCAGTTCTCTGAATGTAGTCCGTTAAGCATCGAGGATAAACGCTCTACTACTAGTGATGGGAAAGGGTTTACTACCTTTGAATTTGGAGCCTCTCCCTTTTTGAAGTGGTCTTTCACAGCATTATTCTGCTCACCCGCTGTGATTGGGATGGTCCTTCGAAGCCCCCCTCTGACCACATGGAGGTGCATATTTGCTTTGATTCCTCCATTGTTCTAAAACTATAAAGCTTCCAACTTGAATTTCGTTATTGGAAGAAAAGGAGGTGATTACTTTATTAGTGCAGGTAATAAACTGTTGATTTTCTGGCATGATTTCTGTCAAAATTTGAGGTTTTAAATGCTGAATGTTTTTACTCAGAGTCCTCCTGACATGACAGTACAACTCAGAAAATTGAGGGCACACTCGATTTCACTCTTGACCTTTTTATTTAGTGTCTCAGACAGTGGTCTTTTCTTTTAAAGAGTGTTATTTGGTCTTTGGGTTGTAGATGTAAACCCACTGCTCTGCACTATTGTTGATCTGCCCTATGTTGGATTGTTTTGATGCAGAATTTGATGTTTGTTCTCTGTCCAAGTTTGAAGTCGGTGCTGAAATTAGAGCCCACATGGAAGAAGTCAGAAAAGATTACTTTATAAAAGCAAGCTGACACATTTAAATTGGGTACCTGTTTTACTAACCTTAACCTTATTCCATCCATGTTAAAACCAGCCAAAATGTGTGAAAATCATAGATGAAAAACTACATAAACACAGTAAACAATGCACAGAAAATTAAGATGACTAATTCAAAACAAATATATGTCCTTTCTGTGAGCACCATCACTTAAGGGAAAGTTATTTAGATACAAGAGATTATAAATCTTGTTCTTCAGCTGCTGAAAATTAAATCTCGTTTAAGATATTTTTCCATCCAAGTAAGGCTTTCATCCATTTTATTAGAACTCATTCTTTCCCAAAAGTCAAGCAATGCAGTATGTTATTGTAAACGTCTGGGTGGGATGTAACTGTCGGTGTGGATAAAATGGCTGCAGTTGAGACATTTAACCTCTCCTATCTGCCCCGTTTAAGAGACAATGTTCTTTGTTGTTAAATTTAAATGTGACAGTTTTATGTGTGGTGTGGCTTTTTCTCAGAAGCTAAATGAACAAAGAAGAATACTGACTGGAATTTCTAAATGGATTCAAGCTGGCATTATATTCTGCTGAATGCAAACATTTATAAAACTCAAATTTA
The DNA here is from genome assembly GCA_026261665.1 of Melanotaenia duboulayi. Lineage (NCBI taxonomy): Eukaryota > Metazoa > Chordata > Actinopteri > Atheriniformes > Melanotaeniidae > Melanotaenia > Melanotaenia duboulayi. The sequence goes on along the minus strand of CM047993.1, from coordinate 6,790,029 downwards.
ATCAAACCTGAAGATCCAGAAAGGAATGGGGTGATGCATTGCAGCCATTGGTTTGTCTCTGTTACTATCTTTGCTCTTGTTGTCAAGGTTTAAAGATTTGTCTCATCCTTTGGGAGGCTGGCTCTGTAGACTTTATCATGTCTGGATATTCTAACTCCTTTGGCTTTTGTCAGATGTGTGTGTTTTTGCACTGCTTTGTATGGAAGGAATTGACTTTTCTCTCCTCACAGGCCATGCCCCTCCTCTGCCTGCCTTACATCTGCAGGTCACCCTTTTGGTCTGATAAGCTTGGGCAAGGCAGAGGCTGTGGGTCACTCAATCAGCACTCTCTGCATGCTTTCAGCATCAGTACTCCCTTTTTTCTCCAAAGGCAGCGAAAAACTTGAGCTGCCCACCTGCCAGGTGGAAATGAGTTGCAGACCACCTCCTGGACCTTTCCCTGGAGCAGGACTTTTCTGTGGCCTCGCTCCAGGGTCACTGGCTCCAACTATCTGCCTTTGTTACTGCCCCAAAACCACCTCAAAGTAGCTTTACTTTTAGCTGACCATTTTATTATTATTATTATTGTGCACAAAATGACAAGCAGTTGTAGTGCTGCAGTAGGACAAGTTAACCAAAAAGTGATCTGCTACGGTTTAACTGAAGTTTTATTTTGTAAATGTGAGGCAGAAATGTCAAATATTTTCTCATCTCATGCTGAAATCTCAATATATTAATGTGAATATGCTTCTGTTTTGGAGCTGTTTTTTGCATGAAGCAACAGTCTGAATAAATCACCTTGGCCTGTGTAAGGCCAATGTTGCAGCAACAAACACTTAATAAAGTAGGTTGACTATGAATAAAGAAAGTGTAGGACATGGTTTTATACGAATAATTGCAATAGAATATAAGTTATTTCAAACCATTATGTACTGATAAAGTGACATTTTTTCTTTAGATGAAAACAGTAGAAAAGCATGCATGGTATTCTAAAGCCCTTTTTACACTGGTTTAAAAAACCCACCAACCCACTGCAAAACGACCCTGCTGTAGTAATAGATTTTTTTTTAATCTGTTCTGGCTTTGATCATCATTGTTTGTTTTCTGAACTGGAAGTGATGGGAACAAAACACCCTGATGCACGCGCTAATGTTTCATTGAAGGTGCTGCACTTTGGGTTGTAAGAGTGTGCACAGCCAACAGAAACGCACGTTTACTGACTTTAGTGTTTTAAATGAAAGCATTGATATTGGTTATCAGAAACTACTGTCCAGCACAGCCTGCAGGGAAATGTTATCTGTCTTAATGTTGCCTTGGAGGTAGTGGCGCTGAGGTCCAGATCTCAATATGTTGTCACCTTCAGTGTAAAAATGGTGTAAAATGTCAGGCTTCTTTCAGTGATTCCCCCCCAACCCCACACCCCCAAGAAAGCTTTATTGATTTAATCAAGATTTCTGCAGGTTATTTATTAGAAGAAAGTATCATTTGTTGCAAGCAAAACAAATTTTAAATGGAAGTATTTAGCCTTTTTCTTAGACTGATTATAAAAATCTGTACTTGCAGATACATGAAATGTGTCTCAGTTAATCATTTAAATGACAAATTATCATAACATTAGCTAGGTGGCAGTGGTGCTTATTAAAGTTTCTATTGACTGCAGAGAATTGGAGACATTTGGCAAAGAATCATACAAATTACCCCTCCCTTGTGTTTCTGCCACTCCTCATCTTAATTTTCAGTCCAGTGTGGAATTATTTTATTGTTCCTTTAAGCAGCTGAGCAGTGACTCGAGACTAGTCAGTTGAACATAACAGCATTCTTTAATTCCCTCAGGTAATCTGGAGGGCATTGTTCAAGCTGAAAAAGTTGACTGCTGTAATCCTTGTCCTCTGAGGTCTTAAGCGGTTTATTCAAAAAACAGCCCGATTAAGGGAGCACAGACCTGAGCTGTCCCGTCTGGGCTTCCTTATCAGCACGCCAACACAAATGACTGTCGCAACACTCCATCGGCTTTCTGTTGTGCACGTTTGAAAACAAGGAAAGTAGATGTTGTGGTCACCTGTCTGACAACCCTGTGCTGTAATAGCTACTCTGCTCACCAAGAGACATCATTTGAGCTTGGTTGGCGATGAGGAGAATGGAAGGGGCCCACTTAATATTCACAGAGCAGGAGCATAGTGAATGGAGATGAGTGAAAAAGGAAGGAGGGAGGTGGAAAATAAAACAGACTGCAACAGAATGTGAAATTGCAGGATAGGACTGGTAGCATGGCACATCAAAACAACTTATTCTACAAATGCTAATAATTCAGGATGGTGTTGGGGACACTGAGCTTGTGAGAGTGGAGGTCTGTAGTTTCTTGCTGAGTATCTCAAAACCCAATTCTGCAGAGCAGCAGCAGTGCATGAAATCGCTGGAAATTGACACATGATATGCAGTTGTATGTGTAACTGGGTGTGCTGGTTGATTTCAACATGATAATGAGTTAGTACTGGGTTATTTGGTAATAAAGATGTGCGTCATTTGTACTCCCATTTCAACATTTGTTACATCTTCAGAGCAAGTTTAAAAGCAGCAACATTTTATACTTCAACGTTACGCCTTGCTAGTATTTCCCTTTTTCCTCCATATGCTCTGCCTTTCTCTCCTTCTCCATTACTTTTAATGCCATCTGTAATGTCAGCTGTCATGTTTCTGTCACTGACCTAACCTTCAGGTGTGTATTTTCTGCTCTTCGTGGTGTGTTGGCGCTGCCTGCTGCAGACAGGATGCCAGATTCATTCTTGAGCTGAGAGCAGAACAATGCTGGGAAGGATATCCTCTCATTTTCATGGTCATCTGTGGAGCCAAAAAAGCGTGGCTGCACACAGAAATGAGTCTTGGGGCTCCCACTTGTCCCCCCCACCCCACTTCTATACCTTCACCACGACACTTCCCTCCCTCCCGTTGCCACGCTAAATTAGAGCTGCCTTCTCCCTGATTCTCCTGAGCTCCATCTCTCTCCTCCTTCACTCCTGAAGTTACACAGGAGAGGAACAAGAGGGAGGTGTCAGCTGACCGCCCGGCTCCAATCAGATAAGTTCTGATGGAAGTGTTTAGCAGCTGCTAAGATCAGACTTAGCCTGAAGGAGGGAGGGAGCAGGAGGCTGGAGCGAGGCAGTGCAGCATGGATATGAGCCGGTAGGGAGGCATGTTCATTCAGGGCCGTGTGCCATGGACGAATCCAGCATTCTGAGGAGACGAGGGTTACAGGTAGGAGAGCAAAGACCTTCATCCTTGTGTGTGGACCTGAGTCTGAATGGGTGCGTGGTTTGTGACTCTCCTGCAGTGGCTGCTCTTTTATCACAGCACAGTTGAGACTTTTTGTGTTAACACTTGGCAGCACAGTAGTGTGTGTGTGTCCTGCATGTGAGAGAAGCTGGCAGAGCTGTGTGGACATTATTCAGTCTCAGCTGGTGATCCTCACTACTTTCTTTCTCTGTTAGGATGGCTAAATAATAGTTTACATGGCTGGGAATTTGTGTTCAAATGTTAAATCAAGTCATTTTTCACATTTCATCTGTGGCTTATGCTGGTGAGGAGAATAGGATATCTGTATTCACGCAGCAAGATTTGATTAGTGTGTTGTGAGAAGGGCTTTATTGACTTTTTATGATAATTAAGTGCACAGTGAGGCTTTCACTGTTCTGTCAGAACCGTGATTGAGATGTGAGCCGAGTTCATGACAACACTCCTAACTAATGATTTACTTATGCAAATTACTGCTGCTGTCACTCTGTCATAACACAACATACAAATAAATGTGTAAAAGGAGACCAAAGTGTTCAGAAATATGAAATTTTTAATGGATCATTTTTAATGCCATAGTTGGGCATTAATTGGACATGATTTTTATCGTTTTTCTTACTTTAGTTGGGACGTTGAAAGTCATTGATAAACATTTAAGAGGAAGCCTGTTTAAAATTCAGCACAAACAGCTGCATGTGTTAGGAATCAAACTCCTTGAGATCCATTCTGCCTCGACTGCACCATTGCTGATGAATTAAACTAATGCCTTTATCGCATTTGTTTGACTATTATGTCCACAAACGCGTCAACGTGTTCTTCTGTGATTATAAATCTTTTTGAAATTTTGATCTAATTTGCACTCCTTGATTTTTTTTTTTTTTTTTCTTGATGGTCTTACTGGTTTCCCCTGAGAAACTCATTAATACCTTTTTTGTAATCGTTTTAATCAAAAGCTTCCAAATAGTAATTTTGTGCACAGTTCCCTAAATCTCTTTTCTTTTGTTGGACACACAACAGGCGGTCTTGTGGTTAAACTGCCGTCGTGCTCTTACCTTTTCATTCAGAGGAAACGTAAGTTAGTTTGTCAGGCAAGTGATTATAGCTGGTTCAGCTCCACAGTTTCCCATTCATTCCTAAACCAGGAAACAATGACATCACTCGTTTCAGAGCTTGTTTATGGTGGGTGGATTGTAAGAACTGAACTATTTATAGTGCAGAAGATGTGAGTGCCCTGCCTTCCGGAAAAAATATAGAAGTCAGACATAAATTCTACTTGGTTAACTCACTGCTGTTTTAATTTTATATGCATACATATATTTACTTTGACAAGATTTTAAATTAGCACTGTGCACTTTTCTATGTGTTTATTATAAGAATCATCTACCAAATGATATGACTGCCACAAAAGAGAATATATACATTAGGAAATATACACAGAAATACATTAATGCTTAAATACAAACACTAACAAATAAAACAAATGGTGATGATGGAAATATAAAGACAAAAAGCATCGGAGGAAAATTAAATGTATGCGTTTTCACAAGTGATTTTAAGATAAATGAGGTGAAAAAAAACAATGGAAAAAGCAACAGAAAAGGTATTTAATTCAACAAATTAATATATTAATGAAGAGTGAAATAAATTGTATTTTAAATATATTTTTGACATTTGTCTACCTTTTTTTTAATTTTTTTACTTAATATTTCCACATGCATTTCCTATTTATTTTCTTGCTGTTACACATTTATTCTTTAATTTTGGTGTTTCAATATTAAATTTCAGCTAGTATCTAGTTGTGTAAGCGTTCAGTTTTTCATTCTTTACTGAATCATATCTGTTTTAGTTTCATCTCTCCTTCTTCCTTCTTTTCTGAAAGTCTTTGACATCCCCTGAATCTTGAAATTTGGTACGCTGATTTGCAACAGACTGTTTTTACCAAGTTTCATGTCTGCATCTCGATCACATTAGTGCTGCCGGTGGGTGGAAATTTTAGTTTTCGTGCATGTAAGCCAGCTTTTCATGTGGGCTGTTGCATTCCTTAGATAACAGTTGTAGCTCTGTCTTTGTTGGTAGAATTTACTTCTTATTTCAGAAGAAAATTGAGGAGGAGTCTCCTCAGCAACTTCTTTATTGGCATATCAAAGGAAATATTTGTCCTGTGTTAATTTCTAATGAGAACCTGTAGCTCTCAGGAGCATTGGTAAGAGGATAATCTAAATGATCAATTAGGTGATTGTCATGTGTTAATGGATACTGATTGCTTTCATTTTTACTTTATTCATAGTTCTGTTTCGTTTAAATGAATGAAACATTAGCACATAAATATTGTCTTTTGGCTTTTTTATGAACACAATAACAAAAATCTAAAAGAGTACTTTTTGTGTTTTATTTTGTTTTATGATTGGAGACATTTTTGTTGCCAAACAATTGTTAGAAGATACTTTTTCTATTAACCAAAATTGTTAGAAATACTTACTCTGGCTATTTTAAAGGCTTTTTAACTTAGAAAAGCCCCAGCATAGCCAGGTATCTGCAGGTGTTTGTCTTTCACCTTTAGTTCTTTTTAGTTTTCAACTTGCGTCTGCACTCTCAGGAGGCTTGTGGTCGGTATAGCTGCCCTCTTCCCTCATTACGGTGAATTTTTAGGATTTACATGGATTTTAATGATGCCAACAGCAGCTACGCATGTCCTTCATCTTAATTAGGAGCAGCTTGTCAGCAGTGACTGCACTGCTGTGTGAGCTTTACTGTACTTTTGACATCCATCTAACACTACCTCATAATAAAAGGTAGCTATTTAAATGAGTGCAGGGACATTGTGCGTCTCCAAAGAGCCATCTGTGTGAATTGGTGAAAAATAGCTGGTGGGTGTAAACCAGACCGGCAAGGCAGTAGACGCCACATTTAATTTACATTGTAGCTTTTATGTGAGAGCAGACATAAATTTAGTTTATGTTAAAATAACTACAGGTTGAAATTATATTCTCATGAGAGCACATTTGAACAATAGACAAACTACTGTACTGAAGCCCAGAAGATAAGCTGTCATCAGGGAGGAAAGCATGAATAGGCCAGCCTCTCTTTAGTGAGAAAAATAAAGGTTTTCTTCTGAAGTGTCCTTTTGCTAAACGGGGAGCTTCTATCAGCCCCAGCAGCACTTCACTGATGTTATGAAAGGGGTCAGAATAAAAGGTCATCAATTCATTTGTCATCACTGGAAAAACATATTTGATAATGAATGATTTCAAATTCTTACAGCGTCCAAACACTCGTAAAAATGTGAAATGAAATGAACATTTTTGTTTATTTTTCATTTAATGTTATTATATTATTTCTAAAATTTTAAATAATTTAATTTGATAAAGATTAAAACTGAGTATGGTTACAATTTCATGCAAAATATCCCTAAAAAAAAGAAAAGAAAAGAAAACCCTAACCTTTTCCAATAGGAGACAATAGCATCTGATGAGGCTGTCATTTTTGTATGTGACCTACCAACAAATTGTATTTAGGATAATCTTATTTCCTGCAGGGACAATGTTAAATTCTTATGTTCATTTCCACTTTCATCACCATGTTCCTGCTTAATATTAAGGACTAATAAAGTAAACTGAGATTAATTCATCCAGGTGATCAGATTTTTTTAAAGTAGTATTTTATTATTGCATAAATATCAGATAAAGCTGTATTATGAGACATTCTCTCATTCTTTGCATGGTCTACAGTTTTAAAGCATCATTTATGATTTTATTGTACATGTTTTGCCTCCGGTACCACACATCCAAACGTAGCCCAGGGGTTCCTATATGCCGGTCTCTCATCCTTTTCTCTGATTTCGTACATCACATCTGTCCTTAGCATCAACCAGCAGTCATCATTAAACACAGTGAGGCCACCAGTTGAATGAAAATGCAGATAATTAATTTGGTATGACATTATACATTTTGATGAACAGGACTTCATTAACTAGGCTCATTAACTATCAGACAACAAAGTTCAGCTGCCATAAAATCTAATATAAATACATAGAAATGTGTGAAGTACCAACATCACTCCCAGTGACGTTAAAGAGATATTACCTTGAAAGAGAGATCATCAAAAAGGAGTATTTTGTCTCTGTCAGGAGCTGAATGGTTCCTTGTTGCGTCTGAGACTGAGGAGGTGGATTAAGCATTTCTGACACCTAACATTCAGCTACAAGCACCAACAGATTTAATCAGCAAAGCTTTCTTACTGTATCAGTGTGTTTTTGTTGTTGAATCTCCTCCTGCTGGTGCTCAAATCAATATTCTTCATGCTGAGCTGTGAATAACGGTAGAAAATATTACTTCAAACAGTACATTTGTTTTCATTGATGTGGTTGTTACGGTTAACAAAAGTCAAGTGTCCTCTTGTTGTTTGTGTTTGGTCAAAATGTTCAGGTCATTTTCTTTGCTTCTTAAGCTCAGCATCTGGACTATAAGACAACCAGCTTCATTTGCATGTGTGCAGAGCAGAAAATTGGTTTTACTGCTCTCATTGACCTTTCCTCATCTTCAGATACACATCCAGTATCTGACTTTGAGGCAGAGCTTAGATGATGCTTGAATTTATCTTTATTCTCATTTGAACTGATGGATTTTTACATTTAATTAATTCCTGAAACCACCAAACTGTTTTTATTGTGTTGCATTTATATATTATCACTTATCCTGTTTTTTTTTTTTATGTTTATTCACATTAACATAGCTGATAAGATGTTGCACTTCCACATCAAAGCAGATGTCAATCGACCTTAAAATGAATTACTTTCATGATCAAAAATAATGTTAGCATTCACAGAACTGCCTCAGTCAGCAGCTAGCTTAGCTTCAGGCTTTTTGTTTTAAGATTATTATAATCCTGCTTTTGACACACACTAATGCTAAGAGGTCTGCAGGCCAGTGAGAGAAACTGAGGGTTGGTCTGCAGGTCGTGCATTTGCTTGCAACATGAGCTCTCAGAAGTTTGAAACTCCTTCTGACAAGCATGTTAAGCTAACTCTGAATTGCTCTAATAGGTGTGAGAATCAGTTTTAGCTGATTTGCAGCAGGGTGTAACATGTGCCTTCACACAGTGGGTATACAGGAGGGTTTGTTCCATGTGTCAGTTTACACTTGCTCTGTCAAAATGACATGCAGCCTAAGGCTATAATTTGCTCAGTGTTAGACGATGGTTAGCTGGTAATTAACCATCATCACTGCTGATTCTGATTAGTCAGTTGTAAATAACCAGCCTGGTTAATGCACATAGAATTAACAATAAATGTGATGACAAAGATCAGGGGATTTGACTTTGTGCACCCTCTGATGTCACTCAAGGTGATGATCTGATAAGAATGGGGATTTCCTTGCAAGTCAGCAGCAAACTGAAGTTAAACTAAGTACACTTTTGATCTTGAAATGTAGGAGAATCCAAAATGAATCAAAGGGAATTATTAATGCAGCAGAGGCCTTTTTACAAGAGCAGTAGCACGGCTTTGATGTCGTGTCTTGAAAACGAAATTATGTTGCTTGAAGGCATTGACTGACTTCTACCCTGTGGAACAAAACATTTTCAGGTTTATTGTGTAACAACAGTTATCTCTGATAAATTGAATATATGACATGATAAACAAGTGATTAACCGTGTATAGCATGCTGTTGCCGGTTTGTTTCCCTGACTCGTGCTTTTAAAAGATGGCATTTGTTCATGCAGTTCATCTCAGTTTTTATTAACTATTCAACAGCTTTGCAACCCACAGTGGATCATAAACTGTAATGGAAATATTTAAGCTTTATGGTTCTCTTTCAAAACCTCTCAAGGCCTTTGCTTTCATTAGTCACATCTTGAATTTCACTTTCTCCAGATTTTGTCTACTCAGGACTGAACTGGGTTTTAAAATAAAAATACGTAGTTTGAATACAGTCGGAGTTCACCGAGCACCCACTGAACTAACAATATAGCAGCGATTTGGCTGAATAGAAGAAAAAGTTTCACCTAAGTTTTTAGAAATATGAATTTGAATTTATTTTAATTTAATTTGGCCATTAATTTGCCAAGCAATAGAAACTGCATAAGGGAAAATGTTTTTCACTATTTAGACGAAAGAAAAATGTGTAGACTTATGGCCGTTAGAGGAAATGTGTACATTTCTGACATAAAGGGATGGATCTCTTGTTGGTCTTGCCTGGTCTGGATGTTGACTGTTGTGAGTGAAACTCTGACTGTGGCATAGATGCACAGCTCAGGCTTCAATCAGACTGTTGGCACATGAAGACAGAAACTCTAACGAGCCAAGTCCACTGATGCTTTGACAAAATGACACAAAGGAAAATGTGTCAGTGGTGTCTAATATCTAACAAGGCTGTCTAATATAAACGCTCATTGCTTTGTTTAATGTAGGATAAAAAAAAATATTTTGACAGAGCCAACATCTAAAAAGTTTGCTAACTTACCCCGAGGCTAAAAAGGAACCAGTTTCCATGGTAACTATCATTGACACCTGCTTATAAGTAGCACCAAACACAAAAAGAGGAAAATGTGACTCATTATTTGTGGTTTGTTGCAGAGGAAGTAATCACAACAAAATTATGCACTGCTGTGACCCGTTACCGCCGTCGTTTCTGTTTCTCCAAGGAAACGGTCCTGAGTCTGGCTGTTGTCATCAGAGGTGCTGAGCTTTGCCATGTTCTGAATTAATCGTGCTGCAGAAAACTACAGCCTTGTGGTACTGCTTTTCTTTCCACTCTGTGTAGTCGCGATTTCCTGTGTACAACTATGCACTTTTGACATGCGTGAAATCAACCAGAGTGGTTTTGCTCTGTAAATCTTGTAAGTTCATGTTTTTTGGTTAAGCATAAAGCTTCTGTTTTTTAAAAGAAGCTCAGTCTTTTTGCAGATCTGCACTCATATTTCATGTTATTTTATTTATAACTATTTGGTTTGAAATGAAGAATGTCCTTGTAATTGCTGATTTGTGACTGCAAATCTTTTCTGTCTGGTTGAACGGGGCTCCTGCTGTTCAACACTGCAAGCAAGCAAAATGTGCTAATATCAGGGAAAATAAAGACTGATACTTATGGTGAGGAATTGTGAAGATATTTGCTGTGATTCACATTTTTATAGCTTAGTGTGGAGTGTAGAGAGGCACAGGTGGCATGAAAGTCAAACTCTCCACAAATCCTATGCCTTGGATGAAAAGTCAGACAGTGTACTCTTGGTGGCTGAAATGGCCTGCAGACAGTAAAGTCTCAGCTGGCCACTTAGAAACATCCAGAGAAGCTGCACGTGTTTTAATCAATTTAGGATGAGAGGCAGTAATGCCATGTGTCAAATTATAATGACACATCAGAATTTTAGACTGATTTGTGCAGTATGCATGAAATAGTATTTCATTTCACCATCATTCTGAGGATGCACTTTACTTTAACATTTTTTACTGTTCTGAAAATAAATCGGTCAGAGTTAACCATCACATGTTGGGCTTCTTTGAACACCACGCCTACATGCGCCAAATTATTTGATGCCACATCACTGTGTCTTTATAAGCTGGCAGGGTTTTTGGAGGAGGAAATTAATCTTTTGTATGTACTGTTAGAAGCACATTGGAACAGGAACTAGTGCATGTGAATTTTCACATCCTGAGATGAGCAACAGTGATGTGGTTTCATGCTTTAGTTTTATTATGATTTGTGTCATGGTAACAGGGCAAATGGTCATCATAACAATGAGTGTTAATTTTTTTTAAACCATTTGGGTAATTTCTGATTTGTTTCTTTAATCTCTGAGTTTCTGATGCTGTAACATCACATGAACCTTTAAAAGGCAATGTGAAATATACACATCTCAATTTGTGTTCAGTCAAAGCTGCTTTATATACACAAGGAAACATGATTATGAGACAAAACCAAACATTAGAGGTAAGCAGTAAAGAGTTGATGTTTTTCACTGCCCTGTTTCATTAAAACCATGTCACGCAGTGCTAGCTGAATACATTTGCTGTCAGTAATGGGGCCTTTCTCGGCACAAGCTTTGCTTACTCAGAAAGGTGTCAAGAGTGTCAAGCATCAAAAGCAAAAACGGGTAAGTCATCAGAAGATTGTTTTTACTTAATGTAAATATTTTCCTCAGGCATGAATTGATTTAACTGGAAAATAGGTATTTAAATCACAGACTTCATGCTGAGATTTAGAGGGCTGTGATTGGCTGGTACTCATCGGTGTAAGTCATTTGCTGTGTGGTAATTAGCAGTGTGTTAGCTGTGGTCATGTCTCTCAAGGAAACCCTCTGCCCTTGGTCTTATCCAGGCAGCAGGGGAAGCCGGACATTAAGCCCTAATTGATAGCAAAGGGAGAGTGGGGCTTAGCAGTTTTTCTGCTGACTGTAGCAGCCGATACACATCAACTCTATGTCCTACAATGCTTGAGACAAAGGAGCTCACTCTTATTAGGTTATTAAAATGTCTAATGATCAAGCCAGTGGAATTTGTAGATACTAAACGAAACAGACCCACAACCTGGGGATTTACAGAGTTGCAGAGTTTGGTCTGTCTTACTGGTGTGATGGAAAAGAGGACAGAGAATGTGTGACTGGCTGTGATGAGACATCAATCTCCCTCTCAAGAATCTACTGTAATTTTACAAGAAGTCTAAGGATGATGTAGTCATCTGCACTTGGTTTACATGTCTGTCATTGTGACTGATGTTACTTGCGTGGCTGTTCATGTGATGCTGGAAACAGATGCTGCAGCATCATCTGTGGCTGATTTGCATCCTCTGGCAACTTTCAGAGAAATATGTTCCTTGTTTTAATTAAATGTTTTTGCAAAGAGCTGAACAACACATTAAATGTAATCGACAAACAAGAAAAAAAACCTTGCAAATCTTTCTATACATTTGTAAATGCTGATGGCACAAACGAGCTAAACCTGTAAACATTAGTTTTTTTTTTGTTTGTCTTGTCTGTGCTGACAAGGCTTTTGTTGAGTAATTCAAAACACAATACACAATTTTAAGGCTTGTTATCAAGTTGCCAATAAATTTTGGATATGGCCTGCCAAACCCCCAAACTGCACAGTATCTTTGTGTAAACTCTTTATTATTTGCAGATACATCACAGCCCAAACAAAATATCCAGCATGTCAGGGTAAAGGAGGAGTTGGCTACAGAGGACAAGAGATAAGGTGGAGGGAAATGAGGGTAAAAAATTATAATATTCTCATTCATCCAGGTCACTGTAATCTACCCTGTTCCCCACTAGTCTGTTAAAAATGAAAAGTAGAATCTGCTTGATCTCTGAGACTAAAGCGTATTTGGTTCAATTTTGCAAGAGCNAGCCTTCTGATGTCAGTTAAAACATATAGAAGAACCAAGAAAAAAAAAAAGTCCAGGGGCTTTTAATCAAAACTAAAATCTGCTTGATCTCTGAGACTGAAGCGTATTTGGTTCAATTTTGCAAGAGCCTCCATGACACTTTAATATTTTTTTAATATTATTTTTTTCCTCTTTTTCTGTTTCTGTCAGATGTCCATTATGTCCACAGATGACAGATCATTGTCACTTCTTGTTTTCTTTTTGTCAGAGCAGGAACTAAACTTTATCCATTACATTTCATATTAATGTACTTTCTCTCTTCTCATTCTACTTTTAAGACACTAAGAGATTTTTAGAACACTTGAATGCAATGAAATATAAGTCTTTCAGCTCTCTGCATGACCGACTGCAGACACATGGGTTGTTTTAAATTAATGCAGAATTAAAGTGAGGTCAGTTTAACAGTACCACCTGGTAAAATAGCAACTTTTTTTACTTAAAACATGGTGGCAACAGAGATTAAAGTTGGAAATTACAACCACACCTTTCACTGCAAACTATGCTCTTATTAACCATTTGTGATTTTGAGGTTGGAGGTGGTGAGGGTCTTGTTACTTACAAAGTAAGAAATTTTACAAGGTGGAATTTGGAAATTTCCAGAAGTCCTACTGTTACACTGATTGCATTTACCTTCAGAGTGAAAATGAAAAACAGAAGGGCTTTGGGTCCTGACCACCCAACTTTAGCAGCACAGTGTGTGTTTAATGCTGATTATGACTGCACGCAGGGGTATATTTGGAAATTCGGGGAGATGTAAGTTATATGTATTTATCTGCTTGTGCTCAGTTATAAAAAAATATCTGATTTAGTTAATAAATGTACAAAAAAGCATTTGTAAATCTAATGCTGTTATATCACAGTCAGGAAAAGTTGCTTAAGAACTTTAAGGACTTTCCAATGCTGCAAATGTTTAACTGTATTATCCTTTAAATAACAAGCTTGTGAGGAAGCATAATCCCTGCAGAAATCAATGAGAGCATTGTTTGCTGGGCTGTTTCAGACCTGACCTTTGTTTAACTGCATTGTGCTGCTGGTTTCATCTCTACATACTAAACAGTACTAAAAGAGACCAATAGAAGTCAAACAACTGTCAGGTTTCATTCACACAGTAGGAGCAGACTGTAAAACATCATCATACTTCTACATTTCTTGTGAATTCACTGTGTAATTAAATGTAATGACTTAATTAAAGATGTAAAGCATTATCACCTGTGTGCAACTAGATTTTATTTGAGCTGTTGCATTAATCAAGGAAACAATTTGGAATCTGGTTGCAGCTTTATTAAAGATGTTTCCAAGTTCCCCAGGAAGGGATATAAGAGATTCATACCTGCTCTGTGATGTCCCTCCATATGTCGTCTGTATTTGAAGCAGGGAAGCTACTGCTGCAGAGATTCAAGTGTATGAAAGTCTTTACTACCACCTTAATTATCCCTTTTTTCATTTAAACTTTGAATTTTTATGTAAGTTTTATGTCCATTAAATGAGATTTTTGGCAGGCAGTGGTATTTCAGTCCTATGAGAGAGAAAATGAACTTTCAAGGGAACTTAAAAATCAGCATTGAATAGACACACATTAGAATTATCAAATACACTGCTCGTCCCAAAAAAGTTGCACACTAATATTTCGTTCAGCCACCTTTAGCTTTGATTAAATCACACATTTGCTGTGGCATCATTTCAAAAAGCTTCTGCAGTTGATGAGAATCAACTCACAGACGCAGTGAGGATTAAATAACTTTTTTACCAGCTGAAACATAATTATCTAAGTAGTAACTAACCAAYAGGAGGCTCTWACCTATTTGTTTTGTGTTTGTTGWCCAGTTGGTGACTTTATTTTGGACWGGCAGATTATATTKRTAAAGTTWCACTAATCCAGTGGTATACATCTCAGGACATTTGCATATCAATGTGTCATGTTAAAGCAACAACACATCTGACATTTCAAGCTTATTAACACCAAGCAACCGGAAGTTTCCCATTAATGTATTTAATTGAAAAGGCASCCAAACGAAYGGAGGTYGTGCTCCAACAGAAGGAGCTGTGGGTCTCCTTCCAGTCTTCATTAACACAAAGCTGGAGTTTAACATCAGGAAAGGTCACACTGAACAGAGCACTGGTCAAAAGATGCTTTCCCAGTGTCTTCCATACCATTTAATAATCTAACATGARGCCACATTTAGTATTAGTATTATTATTGCTYGTGTGTCTTGTTTGGATTCCAGAAAAATTCTTTTAATGAAAAACSATTACTAAAAAGAAAAATTGTTACTAATTTCTGCACTGAAATATTTTTTCTTTTCTTTTGCAGAAGGAGCTGAGTCTTCCCAGGAGAGGCAGTTTGTAAGTACCAGTATAAATGATACGCACGCATAATCAGTTGCCTAAACAGGATTTTGTTTTTAAACACAGTAAAACTTAGATGGAAGTCATAATGTCATAAAACCTCTAAGGTGAAGGTTATAATGAATTAGAGTGATATTTATTCAACTGTGTGGTAATTTTGTAGGCTCTCCTATCCTGGACTAATTGTATGCAAATAACAGGAACATGACTGTGTGTAATACAATATAATTGAGCAATACCACAAGCTACGTTTTCCAGAAAAAATACACATTTATGAAAAGACTTTGCATGTTAGTTTTAATAATACATCTTCATCTGAGACGATATTAAAAGAACAGGTTGTGGTTTTCCACTCTGTTGTTGAATGTGTAACTGTGAAACAGATGGGCAGAGGATGTTTGTGTTGTAGTTTCAGCAAGAAACTCAATATTTTGTTGACACAAATTATCTTGACAGTACCTTACAGTCAGGTACTTGTAGTATTCCTGCAGCTGCAGACATGAGGCACACCGAGACAAAAACCCAAACAGAGAGAGAGAGAAGGGGGAATGATATGTAGCAACATAAATGAAGAGAAAATGAGGGAGAAGTGAGTGGTGGTTCATTGTGCATCATGGGAGCAGCCAGCCTTAAATCTGAGCTATTAAAATATATATATATATATATATATAGGCCTATTTTTTTCACAGAAGTTCAATGAGAGACAAATCAAATGTGTTTTCATGAGTTGTTAGTTTTTATTTTAACTTCACACTGAAAATGATGTGCATTAATACTCCCTGCAGAATTTTAAAGCCTATCTTTACCTCTCAATCTGAGCCACTAACTGAATGGTCAGTGTGTTGAAACGCCGTCCCAGCATGCATCATTTTGCGCCCTTTGCTCCAGATGCATAAATGTATTGAAGGAAAGTTTATTGTTAGAGAAGTCTAGTGGTGCTAAAAAATAAAACAAAAATAATTTACATGAAATTTCCTTATCCAGATCAGCACCCGTTTGAAAGTGAGTTTATTACTCTCACTCATGCCAGGGATGGTGGAGGTGGGCTGACACCTCTCAGCTGCATTGACTTTGCATATTTCATTATGATTTAAAGCGGTAGATGTTGTGTTCAACCAGTTTCAACTAAAATTCGTAATAATGTTTCACCTTACAGTCCTTTCATTTATTACAACTCAAAAAACACGACATGTAGTACTTTAGAGTCTATAGATTAACACTTGGGGAATTTCAGTCACATCACTCAGATTTTTATGAAAACACTGAATAAAACTTTTATAGCTGAAACTGATGAAACCCCAAAGCTGTCTATTTTAGATCTGTTATAACTACTATTAATTTAGATGAAACCTTGTCTTTTGTAATAAATCTCAAATGTTAAAATGTTTAGAAAACAATGTAGATCACATCCTCAGAAATCACTGCCAAAGTATTCCAGACCATCAGTTAGTCACATTCACATTTAACATACATTCTCTATTAAATATGTCTTTTATTGTTAACATCTGATTATAGACAACAAACTTGATTGTCTTTTTAGGACTGAGACCTGGCTGGGCACAGACGCTTCAGTAGTTCTCGCCGAGGCCTCACCACCAAATTACAGTTTTGCTTTTTCAGTCTGAAGTGAAGGGAAAGGAGGTGGTACAGCGTCTGTTGCCAGAGATTCACTCACCTCCAAATCATTTTTATTTAATATATTTTTTGTAACCTGGTTTGTTTTAGGGACTTTTTTTTATTTGAATACATTTATATATTTTACTAATAGTAATACTTTTATTATACCTCATTTTAATTCTTTTAATCTTTACCGTTTTTACTATTTTTATGTATTTTATTATGTTTGCGTATTTTCCGGTTCGTCAGAGGGAGCCCTCTGCGGCGGGTGTTGCCGGCCATGCCTGCAGCGGCACCTTCCTTGGTATTAGTCTTTTGGTTGGTGCCCTGGTCGCTGTGTTCAGCCACATATTAATCTGAGTGTATGTATGCGTATATGGTTGGTGATGAAGAAGTGGTGTTGGAGATGGGGTGGTGGGTGTATGGTGGGCAGAGGATTTTTTTAAATTTTTAAAGTACTTTGCTATATTTTAATGCATGAAAAGTGCTTCATAAATAAATTTTGATTAAATGATAGTCAAGTTGTCATTTTTAAGTTGGTTTTATCCCAGATTTTCTTATTAGCAGTAGAATAAATTCACACATTAACTGCTAGTTTATAAAACTCTGTACACACTTTTATTCTGTTATTTTAGACTGAGTGACTGTATTTTCAGTCTTTTCATCCAAAAAAAAAGACACTGCACTGAACTCTTTATGTTGATTAGGTTGGTTATTAAAGGTGTTAGTTTGTCCATGACACAATAGATGAGATGCAGTTCTTAGTCCATGTTAATTTACAACAATAAATCCATAAACCGTGCTTTAATCTGATGTGTTAGGGTGAGAACTACTCATTACACCTGCTGTTGCTGTCACTTTGAGGCTCCGGCTGTAATGGAGGTGACCCATTACTAAATGCTGCTGTGAGATCACCAACCATGCTGGCTTATATTTGGAGCATCACAGCCTCTTGTGACCTTGGTAACCATAGTAATGCTGTGTGGAGATGACAAAGTTTTTATGACTGCTTCAGAATCATTATAATCAGGTTGTTTAGGACTGCAGATGTTTGTAAAAATGAGCATCAGGTATTCTGGATATGGAATATTTGCCAACTGTGTCAGTCATTATTCAGTGTGGTAGAGTAGTTGATAAAATATGGATGTGATGGATATAAAACAAGAGTAAAGAAGGTAAAATTCTACATCTAATCGCACAAAGAAAAAGTGCACTGAGAAGGAGGTTGGTGCTTTAAACATGCTGCCTCACACTCTGAGGTTTTACTGTTACAGGGAGCCATCTACTGAACATTTGATGCTATTAACAAGCAGACTGCTCCCACCATGCCTTTTAATTAGCGGTGTTAGCCTTTGACTCACATTCTTTTCATCATGGGGACATTTATGACTTTAATTTCTTTCGCATGGCCACACATGTGATAGATTACATATTTAGATTTGTTTTCAACAAGAGAGATGACTATTTATAGGCTGACCTTAATAGCTGGAAGTATTTTACTGGCTTCAGTTAAATAACTAAAAACCAATCATTTGTATGCAGCTCAAGATGTTCTTGGATTTGTTGACCATTTTGTTAGATCCCGTTTCCAGTCATCAGCACAAAATCGCAGCCTGTCGCGCTTGGAGCGCGAAGATGCCAAACCCGTCGTGGTGCCAGCTTCATCAACTGCTTTTCCATGCAACAGGATATTAAGGAGGATCTGTTGACTGTAGGTTATGTTACATTCAGTTTAACAGATGCTGTCATCTGCGCTTCATTAACTCCATCATTGCAAATTAAGTTCTTCTCAGTGTTCAGCAATTTGCTGAGATGTTTCAGTTGTTTTAGCTTTAGGTTTACAGCCACAACATTCTCTCTGAGGAGAAAAATTACCCCAACCTGAACCCCAGCACGTTTAGTATTAAGACAAACTCAAGCACGTCCATCTTGTTTTGAGCGTCAGAGAATATTTGGAAGAGATTCTTGGTAACGTTTTCCCACACAGCCTTTTTGCATTGGTTGTTTAAATTAGCAGCAGGCTGTTATTGGTTTAAGAACAATCAAAAACCTTTACGCACCAAACCAACAGTCAGTTGTCAGGAATATCTGGAGAGTCTGTGAATGTGTCTTTGTTGTATTAGTATTCTTCTTTTTTTTTTTTGTCATTTGCTCTGTAGGATCTCGTCTACATTTTTCTTAATATGTTAAATTAATCAGTGTAATGAAGATACTCTGCACATAAACATTAAAATATTTCATTCTTAGTAATTAAATCACAAATAGGCAAAAAAAGTTCACATGAATGTGAATGAAACACAGGCCTCAATTTATTAAAACACATCTGTTTTTTGTTAACTTTAACAATGTATAGACAACATCTCCCGTCCGTTTCCCGTTTTCCTGTGCAGATGTAGGTTGTCCGTCCTAGTTGAATGTTGGATTTGTAGTTTGTTGAAGTGTTGTAGTTTTTTTGGTTCAGATGTCAGTGATGTGTGGAGACTGAGCAGCAGCCCTTGGTTGCTGATTGTTCTTCGCATCGTTTGGTGTTAGATCCATTACACAATAGTAGACATGCAACTGTACTTGTATTCATCACAAAACATTTGACTTCATGATCCAAGACTTTACAGTTAGAAGTCTGTAGAGTTTTACTTCTGCACAGCTGAACGTTTGTCATGGTAGCAGGTTTAGCCTTTAGCTTGGTAGCTCTCTTTGTTCTTATAAATGCTGTGTTATCCATTAACTCTCACACTGTTTTTTAATAAAGTTTCCTGTAGCTAGCACTTTAACTTGTGACTTTTTTTTACTTTTCTTCCAACCCTGTAGTGGTTGGGTAAGGTTGAGAACGGAGCGCTGAATCCAGCCAACAATTTAAAAGGAGCTTTAGATCATCACCTTGCTCTGAGAGGTCTTACTGTGTTGCTTTATGCAGGATGAACAAACATGGATAAGCCATTGAAAATGTTTTTTTTTATTGTCAGGTCTCGTCATGAAAAACTGTTCTTTAAAAACAAAAGGACACACTAAAAGAAATGTGTGAAATCTGTCAAAATAAATACAATACTTTATTAAGCACAGAGTGAAATTATTACAGTTTTGTTTAAATAAATGCCTATCTAAAAATTACAATCAAATAAAAAATGTAAATTATTATATTAAATATTAGAAATATGATTGTAAATATTAATGTTATATTAAGAAGTGTCCTAGCCAAGCATAAATATTTTAATACAATGTTTTGTAGCTAAGGTATTTGAAAAGTACATCTGAACTAGTTTACCTGAACGTAACTAGTACTTTAACAAAAAAATAAATAAAAAAAAATAAAAAAAACTAGTACTTTAACCCCTGTAGTCTCAATCTGTTAAGGTTAAAGGCTTCCCCTGAACACACAGAAAATACTTCATTTCTCCAGACGCCTATTATTCATCTTTCTCTTTGCATTGTTCAAAAATCTGTTTTCCCATCTTCTAAATGTGTGCTGTCATAAAGAGGACGCTTTCTGATTTATAGACCCTCATTCATATTCTGCAAACTCTTAAAAGGAGCTCACACACACTCTGAAAAGTTTGTCTTGCTCTCGAGCTGCAGCAACTTTGACTGAACCATGCAGCAAAAACCTAAAGTAAAACTCATGTGCTGCTTATAAAACAGCTTGGATATATTTCTCTTCTGGTTAAAACAGACCAATATTGAGTCTAATTATCTTTTTGTCTTTTAACCAGAGAATGTGGTTTACCAAGTAGCAGAAAAAACTCAATGTTTATGCATTTACAAATCCACAAACAGCAGACTGGGGTTCATAACATGGTGAGGAAATCTGAGGCATGCAGAGACAGACGGGACAGGGTGTTGGACCTGGTAAAGTCGTTATTACGTCCTTACAATTAGTTGTTTGTAATCTAAATAATTCATGTTACCTCTTTAATTAAAACATGGTCACAGAAAGTCCAAAAATCGTAATTTATCATTGTAAACCAAGCTGATAAAGTAATACAATCATGTAAATACACTGCACACAATACTGTTGTCAAACCAAAGAGCACAAAAGATGACGTACAGTGTGTATATGTATATAT
>CM047993.1:6759070-6769296 GCA_026261665.1 Melanotaenia duboulayi | reverse complement strand
AGAAACTCTTCTGCACTCTTAGTCACTTAAAGTTTCTCTCATT
Organism: Melanotaenia duboulayi; assembly: GCA_026261665.1. NCBI lineage: Eukaryota > Metazoa > Chordata > Actinopteri > Atheriniformes > Melanotaeniidae > Melanotaenia > Melanotaenia duboulayi. Next base: position 6,769,253 of record CM047993.1, on the reverse strand, counting down.
TCAGGCACGACAGCAAACATGATGAAACTTTGAGTGAGTCATCACAAAAGTCCAAAATCATGAGTCTGCCACACAACTTCAAAAAGAAAATGATCTAATATTTGTATTCCTTTTATATCAGTTTTATATTATTATAATATTCACCGGGGATGGTGGAGGAAGTGGTGGGGGAGAGGGGATCTGGGGATTTCTGCTCAGAAATGTGAGCTGGTCTTGTGTAAGCAGCAGAAAATGGATGGATTAAATTTTAACACCCCATAAAATGAATAAATTTCACTCACTGTGAAGCTGTAACTGCTTTCTGGTTGTAAATCTTTAACTAACTAGTTGCTTATCTTTGGTCCAGATCCCTTAGAGAAGATCACCAGTATTAGTCCAAGATTGATTTAAAAAAAAAAAAAAAAAAAATCATCTCATTTTGTCCCTAAAGGACACCAATGTGGTTTTGTTTTAGGTTTTCTGATAAATTCTCCCCACAATCAGATTTTTGTTTTGCATCATCTGTAGCTTCTGCTGAAATGATATGGCTTGTTTAATGAATGTTTTTAGTTTTAGTGCTTTCAGGAAGTCGTCTGCTCAAAAGTCCAATAATGTCATTAAATCTTTGTTCCAAAAAACAGTTTGCATGGTGTACCTGACTCAGGTGTTTACAGTTGGTGCAAATGGCCACATTCATGAGCAAAAAGTAAAGCTAGTCATGGAGTAAAATATGGACATTTAAGTCAGTCTCTCCTCAAACGTAGTAAAGGTGTTAAACCGATTTGCACACACAAAAGGTTTTTGTTCTATATAAACATTAGAAGCAGTTCTCTGAAGGTTACGCTGGCATTCAGACTTAATGCAGCTTTTTCATTAAATAAATAAATTGGTTTCTTCTAAAACTTCTGCTTGGTTGACACAGAATTATGCTAGTCAGAAACTTAATTCAGAGAAAACCTTTTTTTTTTGTTTTTGTTATTTAAGAAGTGCAACCTGGCTTACAGGAACAACTAAAATACATTTAGGATTCTTTACCTTGTTTTTAATGTCAGTAGCAACTCAATCAATTTTTTTTTAATTGTAGGTTAACTTTAAATACAGATCGTATTTAACTGGAACAGGATGCTGCGTATCTGTCAGGACTTAAGATTCCATCTCTTATTGACATTAATATGTCATTGAGCTTATGAGCTAAAAAAAGTAGAACTGGAATTTTATTTATTTACTTCACTCTAAATTAGGCTGCTTCTACACGTACATATAATTCATCTGTGTGGACATGGCCTTAGTGATACGTTGTTAGCAATATCATACACAGCGATCACAATTGCAACTGAAAAGATGAACCATGTAAAAACCTGCTTGTGTGACTTTCTGGGCTGTGAATCGGTCAACATTGTTGACTCATCTGGTTTGTTTCTGTATGAAGTCTTCATACTTCTCATGGTCAAGGTTCTACTTCTCTCTGTTCTGGTTCTGTGGTTAATACACTGGTCCAGACTCGGTCCTCGAGGGCTGCTGTCCTGCAGGTTTTCAATGTTTCCTGCTTCAACACACCTGACTCAAATGAAATGGATCCAACAGCCAATAAGTTTTGCACAATCACTTAAATAATTTGAGTCAGTTGGTTTTGGAGCAGGGACACATCAAAAACCTGCAGGATTGTGGCCCTCGAGGACCGGAGCTGGACACCCCTTTTTTAGGGGCTCTTTGCTCCTCGGTTATGGCTCAAAGCCATATAGAATTGAATAGTTAACTGGAGGAATGAGAGAGGCAGGCGCTCAGTGTTGTCTGGCCTGTGTTTCTACATCCTGTTCAGGATAATGCATCATCATACGACTATCCATTGCTTTTTCTGTGGTGACTCATGTCAAACAGAACATTGTGTCAAATTATCTTTAATAACCTCCCTCCTTTGTAATTTAGCAAGCACAGTTTCCTGCTACGGAGTCACTGATTAATTTCTAACTCATGTGGACGTCAATGTTCCCTCAGTGGAACATCTACAACAATAAGACTTTATGCAATATGGATGATTTAAATGATTCTAAGCAGCAACTTCAAGGGTGTTTAAAATCCCTGCCGTGATCATAATGATGTTGTGCGTCACCCTCGACTATGACTGAGTTGTTTTCTGCTGATTTACTTCACCCTCCTTTATCATTACCATAAATTATGGTCACCTCAGCAAGGGCAAGCTGTATTAATAAGGCCTGCGTTTCAAGTAGTAATGTTTAGCATTTGTCCATGGCACCTTTATGGAAACATGTCACACACCAGCAACTGGATATCAATACAATAGTCCCTTTAAATACACACCAGGACTGATTGAGCAAGAGGAAATAGGCAAAGGATGTGAGGAAAATAAAGAGAAAGTGACAGAGCAAGAGTTAAGACAACTTAATTTTGGACTGACTTTTACTAGCTGGAGAGAGCTCAGAGAGGAGACAGGATGCAAGATGGATGCTGGATTACCATTTTTTAGGGGCACCAAAGTGGAAAAATCAGGCTTTATTTTTACCAATATTAGTATCACACATTGTGATATTTATTTTACATATTGTTCGTCTTATTGTCATTGCAATAATTGACATCATTGCATATTATTCTAATATCAAGAGCCCTCTTTCCTTATTCATGTCATAAATAATTGGGGTTTTTAAATTTGTCTGTTTTCCTAATGTATGTCTTGTCTGTTATGTCTTCTAAATGTTTTCCATAATAATAATAATAATTAGTCATATATTGGGTGTCTTAGCCAACAATTTGACGAAGAGTACTGTTTAAATACAAGTTATTATTATTGTGTTCGGGGTGTTTGTCATCTAGCTACAGAACTCAGAGTTTTGGACAGATTTTGGTGAGATTTTAAGGAAATCTTAAAAATGAAACAAGTGATTAGATTTTGGGGGAGATCCGAATCACTGCCTGGATCCAGGAATGTTTTGTAGGATTCTTTACTTTGGATAGATGGTGATAATTTTGCTCTTAAATCTTCTAATTTTAAAATAATGCCCACAATCATTGGCAAAAAAAAAAAAAGAAAATCACAATGGCTTGGCAGAGCGCTCTGAGTTCTTCTAGTTTTAGTATTTTGATGAATGGTTGAAAATATATTTCTAATGAATTCAGTAGAAAAAAAATGTAGCTAAAGAGAGATTTAGTTTTTAATAAAATTCCTTATATTTTTTTCTCCATGTCCTGAGCTGAGAGGTTTGTGCTGAGTTACCTTAAATTTCTGTCTTCATTTTCTCAATCACACCTAACACTCAAACGCCCCCTCATACTTGCACGTTTTATCTCTACCTTCTGATTTTTATTTGTTCATTTTCTCTTTGTGAATGCTGAGAGATGTGGACTAGTTGGTGGCGCAGTATGTTTTCTTATGAAGATGACATCATTGCTGTGGTTATGGTCACATTGCATTGTACCCTGCGTGCTTCGCGTTAGCATCTGTCAAGGTGACTGCACTCGGAGGAAGGTTTTGTTTATTGCATATATTTTTGCTATGAAGGAAGTCACCAGCTGGTGGAGGGGTAGTGGTGGTTAAGGGCATACGTTTGAAAGAGCAGGGGGCGTGTATAAGGGGAGGGAAGAAGGGGTATTGTCCTGCCTCCGTGCCCTCCGCTGGAAACTGAGGGTCTCGTTTGACAACTTCAAGGTGGAACGTGGAAAGACCAAAACAAGAACCATAGGCCCCCCTTTCTCACCCCCTCCCTTCTCGTGGGGGGAGAGAAAACCAATTCGTCACATCACTCTGTGGTGGCCGGGTTTGGCTCTTTGTCGTTACAAGGGGGGGTGCAGCAGACAGGCAGAGTGAATGCATATCATGACCACAATAGAGCAAACGAGCACAGTTCAGCCATGAAAGCCCAGCGGGAGAGGCTGAGAATTCCAGGGCTGACGTTAGAGTGAGTATTTTCCTCTGTTATCCTGCCGGGGAGGCAGCTCCTCTGCAGCGTGCCGCTTCATCTGTCTCTGTGTCATATTTCTTGCTGTCTTTTGCCATTGCCTTATGCTCTGGGCTGTGTTAGCATTAGCAGCAGCAGCATCTGCAGCAGGAAGTCTGATATCAAATCCTGCACAGCTAGGCAACAGCAGCCCGCTCATGTGTCCGAGTCTGCATGTGTGTTTACAGATTTCTGCTTTCGCCTGTGTGCTGTGATGGACAGATAATATAAAGGAGTGGCTTTATTTGTGTGACACATAAAGCGCACATGCAAGAAATCAACACATAACACACCTATCAGGAGTGTTTTGACAGTGTTTGCTGCTGAAATCAGTAAGGTGAGAAGCAGTGAATCACTGAGGGCTCTTTTGGTTTACGTCAGTTATGTGGTTATCACAGCCACTGCCTTTTAAATGACTTGATGCATTTCTTTTTTTCTATTATTAAGGTCAGCAAGGCATTTGTTCTGGTTCTCTTTGATCGCTTTGATTTTCCAAAATTTGTAACTGAGCCAGTGGGACTGATGAGTGACGTTATTTCTATGCAGATTTTAGACAAATGTACTGCTTTTTTTTTTTTTTTTTTGATAATGAGGGCTGTATTAAATTTGGCCTCATCTCCACTGTCTGCACAACAAACATCTGATATCATTCTTTTCAATTTCAGTGAGGTCTGGTCAAGGCACATTTTGTTCTGTACTGTCAACAAATCTACTAAAAGACCAAAATCAATACTGTGTTTTTTCTCATTCGTTGCTGTTTTGTGACACAGTAAGCCAGACAGGGTTTGTTAATGATAAGAGAAATGATGAATCATGGTTTGAGTATGTAAATTCATATTCTTAAAAAGTTTAGAAATGGTCATTTTTAGCTACATTTACCCACCATAGGTAGAAAATTGGAATATTTCCCTAGATGATTGCTATAGATTTGATTCTCATTGCAGTTAGATGGTGTGTGGCATTGATTTAAACTAAACTGTAGGTCAGTCGTTCTAGTTGCTTTGATTACAACACATTGCTTGACTGTAAGTGCAATGACACACACTAATGAAGTATATTATGCTACTATTCATTGTTGGCTTTGGTGTGAACGTTGAAGAAACAACATAATACTCCTTTGAAGTGTCCACAATCATAGCATCTTATCTCAATGCTAATCTTTAACATTTTAGGGATTTTTCTCTGCATAAATATTTTAATAAATTTCTTAGAAGGCACTGCAGTAACTCACCTTTGCATGACCTAATGCTCTGCAGTGCTACAGCTGGCATGACATCACATCCAAAACTAAGTCTTTCTGTTTGATTTCTACTGCCATAAACACACATTATCATTGAATTCTGGTCAATTTTTAACTCAATTGATAATCTGCTTCCTTTTAGCAAGAGGTCTTCACTGCCTTTTGACATTTTAGTTGGCATCAGCCTTCAGGCTCAATGTCAAACAAACACTGCAGAACCAGACAAATGTCTCAGGAGCCTGCTCTTCAAACATGATTAGGTTTTTCTGACAGGGCTCATTTACTCTATGATGCTGTGTCTTCCTGTGTCAGAGGTGTGATAGGGAGGGGGAGGGTTCTGTCCTGTCCTGTGAATAATGAGATAACTATTCACTACATTCCATTTAACTTACAGCCTCACTCCCCGAAGCTTGAGCCCCACTCCCACTAGTCCTTGCAGTCCGTGCAGCCCGCTGCACGCTTTTCATTTCTGGAGGTAAGCAAGAGTTCTCTTTAGACATGGTTGTTTTTGTTTGAAAAACTTGTCAGTGCATGTTCAAGTCAGTCTTGTCTTCATCAGTCACTGTTCTAGAGCTGAGTCTTTAGTTTGCTGTCCTAAGATCATCAGTCGCTGATATGAGACTGAAAGAGGACATGGAGCTTATGTAATGTTGATAATGCTGCCCCCTTCCCCCATCTTCCCCCATTCTGTTCTGAGGTTTATGCTCCCCTTTCATGTGCTAAGTAGGATTTGTGGCATTTGCAGTACATCAAAGTGAGGAATGGTCCCAATCTGTCTGAATACAGCTTGATTCATTTAGGAATGATGAGTATTCATAACAGTAGCCAGTGATGTTTCAATATCCAAATTTATCACTATCTGACCTCATTTGTGATTAGTATTAAATTTTGCATCTGCTGGTGGTGCTTTAGTTTGTCATTTATCAGAGTCACTAGATAATATTCTTTTTAGGGGGGCGTTAAATTGCATCTATAACTTTCTTCTCTTTCAACTCAACATTTTATCCACCAAGAAACTTTTTTTAGGGATTTCAGGGTCTAATTTTGTGAAAGTAGCAGAGTTTGTGGCCCATTTTTCTTTCTTTTACTCCTTTAAAAAGTATGTGTGCAGTCTGATTCTGATACAGATTCACAGAGGAAAACAGTTGGACTGAAACCTGTTGTCTTTTTTTTCCTGTAGTTCATTCAAAACACTCAATTTTGAGGTCCTGTTCAATCAATGAATAGCATAAAACACCCACCCATTTCACCCCTGTTCTCCTTTGGTTCTGCACGGCTTTCATAGAGAATAAGTGGAGCTGGCAATGAAGTGAGTCAGCTCCAAGAGTATACACATGCTGTTTTTCCCTTCTATTTTTCATGATTGCTATTGGCACTTTGAGATATTCTTCTATCAAGTGTACTAATACACACACAGATTGGTGTGTAGTGAGAAGCCCAGTTTATTATCCTAGAGAAGAATATGCCATTATAATACTTTGAACCTTGTGAGAATAAGATCAATCATGTTTGATAAGTTGGTGACAAAGTGTTTCACTGGTGTTTTTAACTCTGCTGCTACAAAGCAGCCAAGACTGACCAGTAGCTTTTTTTTGGGAATGGCCAGAGACCATCACTTCCAATAGGAACGGAGGTGGCCTTTCTGTGTGGAGTTTGCATGTTCTCCCTGTGTATGCGTGGGTTGTCTCCGGGTACTCGGTCTTCCTCCCCCTGTCCAAAGATATGCTTGTAATGGTTGATTGTCTCTCTGTGTTGGCCCTGTGATGGACTGTTGACCTGTCCAGGGTGTACCTGCCTCTCACCTAAATGCTGGGTTTGGCTCCAGCTTCCCCTCGATCCTTAATGGACGAAGCGGTACAGATAATATAATGTAACCATGTAAGAGGACACCATGTTTACACAGTTAATCTAATGCAGTTAAAGGGTTAATGGTAAACTTCCTGAATTGCTGATAAAAGGTGTGAGAATTGTACTTTAAAATACTTCAAAATACTGCAGTTTACTTTTTTTTTTTTTCAGAAATATATTAAGTCATGTCACTAAATGAGTTATATTTATATTTTTGTTTCACTGTAAGATTTATTGGTTTATCTCCTAATATAGCACAGAAATGAAAAATATCTTTTTTTTTTTTTTTTACTTTTTAAAATTCATCTTCATGATCTGCTTTTAGAGAAGCAAATCACATCCAACGTAGCATCTAAAGGGCCGACTGAATCAATGCCTTTGAAAAGCACTACAAACAAAGGACTTGATTTTATCAGCTTTTCTACATTTCTCATAGACGTCACATATCAAAACCATGTTTATATTCATAATTGTGGATCTATAGTTTACATATGAATTCACAATTTCATTACTTTACAGACAGTAAACTTTCCCAAAAAGTATTTTTATAAGCATTGCTGAAAATTTAATTTCTTACAATGTCCCATTTTGTCTAAAAACAAACCTTTTTAATTTTGGTATACATTTTTATTTCATTTTTATTTTTTGCCGTATTGCCCTATAATGCTGCAGCCAGCAGTTTTGAACATGCAGAGTAGAAATGAGAACAGCTTGCGATTAACAAAGCCATTGTTGCTGTCATTGTATAACAAGCCGATCGTGTTTCCGCTTTTGCACATGGGACTAAAGATGTAATAAGAGCATCCTTTAGTGAAACTGACACCATGGCTTGAAAACAGCCTAGCAGCACACTGCTCAAACATATACAGTAATATTTCTATGATAGAATATTTTTAACTTAAACATCAGAGATTTCTCCAACATGATTGAACAGCTAATCTGTAGCTTTACCAGCAGTAAGATTATGGAATTACCTGGATTTTTAGACTGATCCCTTGTGAATTGTGGTCTGATCTTCATGTTTGTAATCAAAGTTTGGCTTTATTGAGGACACATTGATTATTGATGTCTTTGCATACACATGTTCATGTTCCAGTCCTAATAAAAGTTTCCAAGTTTATTTGATAATTGTAGGCTATATTTTATTTACAATGATCTGGAGACCCTTTGAAGTTATCTTGGGACCCCCAGTTTTGGAACAGCTGAGATGGTATTGTGTGTGTTACTCATATCCCTAGGTGTCAGCATCTTGCAAAGGAAACGTCAAGAAAACAATGTGAAACTCTAAAAGAGATGAAAAGGAAATGAAGCCTAATAGCAGCTTCATCTCTACAAGAAAGACCTATAATAATGATGTTGATGATGATGATGGAGCAAGGGGGGAAAAAAATGCAAATTCAGCACAAATAAACGTCAGCATTGCATAAATGCTCGACCACGAGGAGGAAAATGCTCTCAACACATTTGTCAAAGGCTGTTTTTGATGAGAAACCGTAAATGTAAACAGATTTTTGGTTTGTTTGCAAGAATTTTCCTTTCGAGTACCTGCTCATGGAGCCTGTTTCTGTCCTGGAAAACAAATTAACTCAAGGGCTGTCAGCAGTTTAGTGTTCACTGTTGGCTCTTCATCAGTTAACAGGACAGAGAGACATTTGGTTAGATGAGCTGACTGTCCTCAGAATCTATTACTGATAACAGATTTGTGCTTGTGCTGATTACTTGGGTGCATTTTATGTCTCTAGATTTCTTACACTAACGTAAGATGTTGTCACGATTGTCATTGTTTAGGGCTACAAGAGTGTGTTTTAAACCAGTAAAAAGACCGTAACCCAAATCTCCTGCATGTAATGTCAGCACATTACCGACAGTGACCTTTCTATTCATGCTGCCTTATGCAGGTTTGACTTTGAACCATCTGAACCGTCATCTCTTATGTGGAGCACAGAAACAGAACAGAGCCATAATTAGAGTGAAGGCTGTCACGCTGGCCTGCAGGGAGACGGACCGATTCACTCTGAAAGAATGAACCCGCAAACTCAGGCTTTCAGTTGACAGAAATGACCTCTTATAACACTATTACAGAGGAGGTGCATGCAAGTGCAACCAGTGGTTCTGTCTCCACAATGATGGTGTTATTACTTAGCTGGTTTGCTCTCGGCCCCCTTTCCTGAGCTTTTGGATCCTTTCCAGGCAGTGTACGTGATGANGGGTTCTGTCTCCACAATTATGGTGTTATTACTTAGGTGGTTTGCTCTTGGCCCCCTTTCCTTTAGGATCCTTTCCAGGCAGTGTACGTGATGAGTCCTCTCATCTTCAGCATCTAGTCTGAATGTGTTCTCTGTGATTATTAAAGTTTAAACTTTTAGGAAATGATGAACATTTGTTTGGATCTGTGTTGCTTGCAGGAGCCTTGTGCTCATTGATCTTCTACTTTATGCTCCTTATGCTGTTCGTGGTCACAAATCTTGAATTCATCCAGGCGGAACTTGAAACCAGAACTTTCTTGCAGCAAGGCCACATCGCTAACCACAAGACCATATCTCTGCCCAGAATCTTGTGTAGAATATAGTTTGTCTTTTGGTATACTTACTTTTTTGTTCAAATCTGAACAACTACAACAGCAGATGTGGAGTTGCAGATTAAAGTCTTGTCAGTTCTTTTTAATATTTACCAGAAAAAGGCCAAAAATGAAGGTTCCTGTTTTATAAATGTGAAAATTTTCCATTTTTGTCATTCATGAACCTGAATTGTTAGATTGTAGTCTGATTGTCAAAGAAAGCTGAGAAAATGATCAAATGGATTTAAAACTTTCTGACATTTTCGCTGTTTAAAGAATAGATCATGACAATCAGCCCATCAGTTGTTAATGAAAATATCTTGGTTTCAGCCTTATATCAAAGGATGAAGGCATTTGTTTTCATTATTAACCTGTCTTTAGATTCACTGGTCCACGAACTGTTACATAGAAACATATTAATGATGTATAGATGAATGGACCCATAAATTTGTTTCAGATCATATTCAGCCTGCTTATTCAGCCTCTCGCTAGATAACATAACATCTGTCGACGGCGGTGGCAGACTTTATCATCTGCCATGTCCTGGAGCGCTGACTTTGTCCTGGAACTGACACATTTAATTTTACCCACAAAAATGTTTTGTTGGGT
>CM047993.1:6688847-6747303 GCA_026261665.1 Melanotaenia duboulayi | reverse complement strand
AATTTTTAGCTTGACTTTACCTGCAGCCTCTGCTACCGGGAGTTAAGGGGTTAACATCTCGTTTCCGGGTGTAGCGTCAGGTCTGTAGATGGAACTATAAATGTGTGGTATCCACAGAAAGTCCAGAATCTCAGCTACCAGCTCAGTAAAACCATTTCTATCACCAACAAACACAGTTAAGACAACAAACAATTCAAATACCAGCTACATAAAGTACAGATGATGTCTCCCCATGAACACGAACAAATGGCTCCTCTACTGAAAGCTCACATCTTACAGATTCCACAGCTGGAAGTTTGATCTCGTTATGACCAAGATTCACCGAACCAGAGGCAGAAGAAGGCCTGATTTAAGCTTTACGTTTGTAAAAGTCAGAAGACATGTCTTATCTTTGCTGTCTTGCATAAATTAAAAACAGATTTATTAAAAAAATTATAATAAATTAAAAGTTTCTCATTATCTTTTGGGAGCAATTTCCCATCCAAAAATCACGATGTTCTTCCATCTGAATGAGTTTAGACAAAGAGAAAGTCGGTTCTTCTTGTTTCTTAAGTTCCAGACATAAAACGTCTCTTAAACTGCTCTCTCCTGATTACATCAGACGCACCGCTACAGCAGAGAAGGGAGACATGGACGCCATGTTTCTGTCATCAAAGCCAGCGGTCAGCAAAAACAAAAAATACAACGTGCGATTAAAAAAATTAACTTCGTTAATAAAGCGTTGCTATAGATACATAAAAAGTTATGGGTCGACTAAATGTAAACAATCAATAATGAGATGAATTATAGCCAAAAATCCAAGATAAAAATGTCAACAAAGCTGTCAAACTCATTACTGTATTTAAGAAATTTGATTACGTAATCCAAGCTAGCGTTCATTACAAGATACTCTAGTTTTCTAATAAGTGACAGAAGTTGGCTCCGTGCTACAGTCTTGTACCAGATCCCTTCATTGTGTCCTGATGTGGTTTATATGACCATGCCTATGTTTGATGATCTTGATTTTCATAAATCTGATGTGTAGAGCCTTTAATTATTAAACTAAGTTTTTTTTTTTTGCATTTAACAGAAAAAGTCGGAAACAGAACATGTTGAAATTTTCAAATTGGCTTAAAACATATTTTCTGATGTTGTGGCTCCTCAGTGGCTGATGAAGCATTTTACTTGTATTCACACTAATTTACTTCCCTCTAAATTTAAATCATGTCTCGACATTTTTGTATGAGGACTTGTCTTTATGTTTCTGCTTTTATTTATGTAAAGCCTCATATATGTGTCTAATGTTGTATTTAAACCTTTAATGTGTGCAGATGTTATAAATGTCATGTTATGGTGCAGCTTAAGTTCAACCATTTAAAATCAGGAAGAATGGAAAATCAAACCCCAACAAGAGCTTCCAGCGAGCATTGTTCCCATGTCATGAAAAACTGTTTTGCTGTATCTGACAAAGGTCAGGCTTTCAGTCTCTCTGCTGTACCTCTTTATCTGGAGGTTACTAGTAGCTCTCACAGATAGCCACTTTTAAATAATCATATGTTTGCTGATGAGTGTTTTAACTGCACTGACTGTTCTGTTGGCTCAGTTGTCTTTATTTACACTGTTATTGCTGAAATACCTTCGTTCTGTCCTGAATAAATGGGATATCTATGTCTAGGGTCAGTATTTTATAAGTTGCATCGTTAGACTTTCAGACCCATCTTTACCATCTTTAAGTGGAAGGCAGAACAAGAGACACAAGAATCTGCCATAAAGGCAAAGTGTTTGTTTAACTAGAAAATTTGATGAGCAATGTTTAATCAATAAAAACGCTACTGATGAAATACCCTTCTTGAAAATAAGTAGTGGGTTTCTTACACTGGCACTCCTCATAATGGCGACAGTGGCTCAGATGTTGGAGCACGTTGTCCAATAATTGGAAGGTTGGCGGTTTGATTCCCACTCCACGTTTTTTCGCTGTGTCCTTGGGTGCCATGAAAAGCACTAGGCAAGGCAAATTTATTTTATAGCACATTTCCTGTACAAGACGCTTCCGAGTGCTTCATATAAAACATTACAGCACAGAGCAGAAAACAATACAAGTGCATTAAAAAGATCAGTTAAATAAAAACTAAAGAAAAAGCTAAAATAAAATGGATACAATCCAAGAAATAAAGTTCCAGTGTGGGAAAAGACAGAAATAAAACATGATCAAGTTTAAAGATTCCAGCTTGAAAGAACCAGATGCAGATCTGGACTCTAAATAAAAATAAATAAAATAAAAACTATTGGATGCAGCAGAGAACAGGTGGGCCTTTAACTTGGATTTAAAAAAACTGAGTGTTTCATCTGATCTAAACTATATAAATCTAATCCATTATTATAATTATAATGATGCTAATCAAGTATTAGTTTTGCATCCTGTCTCTTCTCTGAGCTCTTTCAAAAATAGTCAGTCAAAAGTTGTCTCGTCTCTTGCTCTGTCACTTTCTCTCTTTCTTTTCCTCACTTCCTCTGATAATGTCCTCTTGCATTTCTTTACTGAATCAGCCACGGTGCATGTTCAAAATGGCCTGTGTGTTGATATCCAGTTGCTAGTGTGTGACGTGGTACCGGGAAGCAAAATGCTGCTGTAAAGTGATGCACTGGAACAAAGGAAAACATGGAGGCTCTCACCTCAGGATGCTGCAGGGCAGAAACTGCTCCAAGAATGTACATAAGAAATGTCACTGTGCTTAGAGTCAGAGGCAGTGCAATGACGTTAGAAAGTTATGTAATGCTACTTTAAAAACCTGAAAGTGGACAGAGATTTATGTCTGGTATTGCATATCTTTGTAATGATCTTGTGTGATAAAGCGATCACCAGTTGTTTGGCTTTTTTTTTGTCCTTGTTTTGGCTGCAAACTGAAAGTGAAATCCAATTTTATTGATAGTCTCTGCTTGCACTTTTTCTCCTTTTTAATGTATTGTATCCCTTTTCTGTGCATATTTTCATGCAGGAACAAGCCCACAAGACAGCCCTAGAAACTTCTCTCCCAGTGCCTCTGCTCATTTCTCCTTTGCACGAAGGTAACTTAACTGTATATTTAGAAAAGAATAACATCAGGCTGTAGTCAAAGTATTATTTTCTCTGCCAGCGCATGTGTAAATATTCAGCTTTGTTTACATAATTTCACAAAGAGATTGATAACACAATTATTTTGTAACCATTTTTCAACATGATATCATGTAATTTTGTATTTTTATTATAATCCACAGTCATTGCCACAGAGCAGACAGGTAACTTCAAGTTAGGCTTTTGTTTGCCCTCAAACAGTCATCTCCCCACATCTGTGTGAAAGTACCCTGTATCGTTTACACCCCCTTCAGTAGTTTGTCTCTTTAATCCTCCATTTTTATTTTAGGCATCTATCTTTAGCTCTACTTTCTTGTTTTTCTGTGACTTATAGATTCATTAAGAACTAAACCCGAACAGGTGTTCATCTATAACCATGTGATCATTCAGGTTTTAGGACAGTTATCACATGTTTTAAATGCTAACATTGGAGTGTCTTCATGAAGTCGAGCATGGTGCAATTAATTTATATAATCCAGTATAACTCCTTCTCACTCTGTGGCATTTTTAAAAGCTGCCTGTTTGAGTTGTCGAGTTATTAATCTATCTGTTGTTGCTGTTGTATGGCAGGACTGATGGTCGCCGCTGGTCTTTGGCCTCCCTCCCCTCCTCTGGATATGGAACCAACACACCCAGCTCGACAGTCTCTGTAAGAATCACACACTCACACCCCCTGACAAGAAAATAAATGCATCAACTTTATCAGCTAAGTACCCAACCTTCAGAATTATTTGTCATTCAGATCAAGACACCAAAACAAAAAATTATCACGTCTTGGTTTTTGCTTGATAAAATATGCACGTTAAATACTGATGGCAATTAATTAAATTAAAGAACTTAAAACAATATTTATAATTTACTAACCAGTAATCCCCTAGCCTTGTTATCATCTGTACAAAACTGACACAGTCTGCTTGATTTATTATTTATTATATATTTATTATAAAGGAAATTATAGATCTAAAATAATGAAAGTAATACATTTTAACATGGGATTGTATTAGCTCTATGATTGCAGCATCATGTTTCAAGGTTGGACTGGGGTCAATAAAAGGCAGGAAATAAGTAAGTGATATTAATATAACAAACAGCTGTAGACATGTTGCAACTAATTAGATAAACTGGCATCAGGTCAGTACCATGACTGGGTATAAAAACAGCACCTTAGAGAGGCAAAGTCTCTCAGATTGGTAGATGTTTAGTAATCTCCAAAAAACTGTCTAAAAATTACTTATTGTAAAATTGTGAAGACTTAATATTTCTTCTCCAGTGGACTGACATCCTGTCCCGGGTGTTCCCCGCGTCTCGCTTGATAATTGCTGGCTCAAGTACTTTCACCTCATCAAACATGAATTAAGACCAAGAAGATCCAGGACTGCTGAGCAACTAAAATCAAACAAAAATGGGAAAACATTTCCCTCCTAAAGGTCCAGCAGCTCTTCTCTTCATTTCCCAGATGTTTACAGGCTGTGGTTAAATAATCAAGGGATGCCACAAAATGGTAGACAAGACCCTGTCCAAACTTCGGAGGCCTGTTGCTGCCGTCAATATGAGCTAATATTTTTTTATAGATTAGTAAAATGACAAATTTTACATTTTAAATATTTTCTATATTATGAATAAAATTATTTCTAAGATTTATAAATCATTGCATGTGTGTTTAATTTAAATTTTCCATACAGTTTTAAAACATTGGTTTTAAAAATTCTTGGTATTTTAAAGTCTTTTAGACTGGAGGTAATATTTGAAACACAATAATTAAACCCCAGACTGTTTTTTCTGTGTAGTAACGCTGAGAGGAAAATGTGTTGTAGATTAAACACGACTTAATAAGGAGGGAGACAAACTAACAAACACATTGCCCATTTTTCTTTGTTCTAGTTTACTTCCTTCATGAACACTGGATTGTTACCATTTGTAGGAAATGGTCTCACATACTGACAATGTACACACAAACACACATTTACAGGATTTACAGTGCGACAAGGGAACTGAAAACGACTGGTACTCATTTGTTTTTTGGTCTTTGGTCAACAAGTGTATTTCCTGCCATTCATATCATCTGAAAAAAACTTTTCCCTGGAAGTTGTTTTTTTTTTTTCCCCCATTCCTTGTGTACCATAGATTCATGTGTTACCATGACTCCACAACACACACGGTTGTTGTTTAGGCTGATTAAATAGGTTACTTATTTCCTTGCATGTTAACTTTGGGTTTGATACTCATTGCTGATTTATGCCTAAACAAAGCCAGCAACTGTTAAGTTTGACTTAAATTTGCTAAGCTTATCGTTAGCTTAGCAAAAAGGCTGCCTGAGCACACCAGAATGATGCTATGCCACTTTTACTCCAGTGAGCAAAGAAAATGTTTAACGTTTACATAATTAAGATGAAATTATGAAGTCAAATTAATCAAATAAATTATTATGNGACATAATTAAGTCAAATTAATCAAATAAATTATTATGTATATCAGAGCTTCTGGTTACCTTGGAGCAGTTCTGAACTGAAATCAGTTATTCTGGCTTCAGTCTATGCAGTAACAAAGACAGCGTGACAGGAAAAATGAGCTATCTTAAGATAAGTAAAAAACACTTCGATTGATTCAGACGATAAACACATGAAATAATCTGCCTGTGCAATGAGATAATTATTACACATAGTAGAATAAGAAATAAAATAAATAAGAAAATAAATATCTTGACTTTGAAGTGAGAAATATCTTAAAACAAGTTGTGAAACACTCATTTCAAGTCCCTTAGTGGGGGGAAAAAAACCTCAAATCTAGCCTGTCAACTCTTATTTTCAGTGTTATTTTCCTCACATTGAGCAACAAGATCAATTAAACAAGATAATTTTTCTTAATCTGAGAATAATATTTTGATATTGACGAGAGTCGAAACAGTAGAATCATTTCACTGAAGCGAATCTCTATCAGCTATGTCGTTTTATGCGTTAGAGCTATTATCAATACTAATACACTCATTTATTAGACAATATATTAAGAAAATATGCACAATACCATCAATATAACATCTTAATCATGCAAGCCTTTAGACTCTTATGTTTCTCTAAAATCTAATATTCTATTAACTTTCAGGTAACAAAGTTAACCTATAGACATCTTAAAAGCCCTTTTATTATTAATTTCAATCAACCAAAGATTGAAATAAAGCCAAATGATTAAGAAGTTCCCTTTTAAAAAGATACTGTACATATTTACCAGACAAAAATATTAATGGTAATCTCTAAACAAATAGGGCGATGGCCTCATTATCATCAGTTTTTAATACACACTATAAAAAAGAAAAACCCCTCCATCTTTTTTTTTTTTTTCTTTTCATGTTGAATATATATTTGTTTCATTTCCAGTCATCCTGTTCATCACAGGAGAAGCTGCACCAGCTGCCCTTCCAGCCTACGCCGGATGAACTGCACTTCCTCTCCAAGCACTTCTGCACCGAGAGCATCTCCGGGGATGAATGCCGCAGAGCGACGGCCATGCGACCCCGCTCACGCAGTCTCAGGTGCTGAACTCTGTCATTATTTCATAGACATGTATAGGAAGTGTGGCCGTTTAGTTACTGACTTTGCTCCTATATATTTTTCAGCCCTGGAAGATCCCCATCTTGTTACGACCATGAAATTATTATGATGAATCACGTCTACAAGGAGCGGTTTCCTAAGGTAAGGACTAACAAGTGGCTTTGCTAGTACTTAGTCCTGCCATTCGATTATCGTATGCATTACCCAGCTCGCTCTGTGCCATCTCACTGCAGGCCACAGCTCAGATGGAGGAGAAGATTCAGGAGATCATCCGCAGCAACTCTCCAGAGAGCTTCCTGCCTTTGGCAGATGGTGTGCTCGGCTTTGCCCACCACCAGATAATTGAACTGGCCCGCGACTGCCTGGAAAAGAGCCGGTTAGGACTCATCACCTCCAGTTACTTCTGCGAACTCACTGACAAATTGGAGAGGCTCGTTCAAGAGGTGAGACCATCTGTGGAAACCAAAGAAATGTTTCGGAAGACCTTTTCCCTTATAAAGCCGAAACTCTTGTTTTATCCTGCAACAGATGGGTCCAAACAGCCCGTAAGGGTGTTTGAGAGTCCTTTATAGCTTTTCACAGATTATCAGATCCTTAGACACTCAGTCCCAAGATAAAAATATAAAGTTAATATTTAAACTTCATATTTAAATTCCCTTTTTATTGTACCTGTTATAATGTTTTATGTTGTTGGTGTTTTGTAGTCCACAGAGAGGTCAGAAAGCGAAGAAGTAAACTTCATCAGAGAAGTGGTGAAGAAGATCCTCATCGTGATAGCGCGACCTGCTCGGCTGCTGGAGTGTCTGGTACGTTTCATATCACTACCTAATCAGTACACTTTTTACAGCTAAACTCTTCTTCTTAGCCTAAATTAATCATTAATTTAGAAATATACTGCACCCATTTTAAAACCACTGATAAACTATTATGTCATGAAACACATGAACAGGACTAAAGGTTAAAAAAAAAAGTTCATGGTGGAGACTTGTTTTAGATGATTCATTGTGAAATGGAGTTTGTTTTGGATGTGCATTTGGTACCACATCTGTTTTCTGTCCCATTTAATGTCAGATCATCTTCGGAGTCAGCACCTAAATTATGCTGCAGTCTGACAGCTGAATAAGCTTCCTTCATCTTTCTTTTTAATTCTGTCTTTATTGGGCAGATTTCTGTTGATGGATTGATGTGGCTTTAATCTGTATGTATGTAATTACAGCGTATTAGATGACAATGTGTTAAATAAAAAAACAACTCCTAGTGATGAACTTGGAGTGAATGGACATTTTGTAGCTCATCTCAGCTTCATGTGGCTTTTACAAGTTACAGCTCATTGTTTACGTCTGTGTAGCTTTACTTCCATTAAGTCTGAAACATGCAGCCATGAACATTTAGAAGATTTTGGGGATTTTTTTAAATTATTATTATTATTATTANACCACAACAGTAAAGAAGAAAAACTCTGAACATTTAGAAGATTTGGAGATTTTTTTTTAAATTATTATTATTATTATTATTACTTAATTTCTTTTGTAAAGTAAAGGGCAAACAAAGAGTGAATATTGTGGTTAAATTCCTCAGACTGCCAAATACTTCAGCTAAATGTGTGTCTGTGATGTGCACAGGAGCAGCTATTTGCTTTCAAGACTGCATCATAAATTCTGAAAGTGATAAATCAGTGTTTTAACCTTCAAGGTGCAAAATCTTATGTTTGGGGTGCATACCACAATGTGAATATTGTGAAATTTGAATGGTTGTAAAAAGACATTTTTAATTAAGATAAGTGAAGCGCTGGCATTTTAATGAGCTTTCATTTACTTGAGGTTAGTACTGTATTATAAAGTTTTGTTTATATATTGCAAGTCATATAAGTTTATAAGTAGTATTTATTACTAAAATGAATTATTGTATTTTTATGAGAACAAATTGTCAATATGTTAAAAAATGTTGCATGTTGCGCGATCATGTTATTGCAGTAACCAGGAAGCAAACACTGACTGCAGAGCTTTGTTTTTGGGATCATTACAGTTTAGATGTTTGGTCTGTGTAGGCGCTACATCCTACAAATTGCGGTGGTATAACGTAAAGCTCTTTGTGTTGCTTTTTGCATGAAGAGTGGTTAATAAATAAAACTTTATTTCATTTTGTACGAGCTGGCCTTGAAATGACAATCAGTTTTGTTAATATCTACTTTGTAGCGAAATCTACAGTCAAATGTGAGACAGTACACACAAAAACTTTCAGTTATTGTCAAAGCATGTAAAAATAAGAAATGTACTGTTTCACCTTAGACCAGGGGTGCCCACGTCCGGTCCTCAAGATCTACCATCTGGCAACTTATAGATGTAACCCTTCTTCAACACACTTGAATCAGATGTCATCTGCATGTCATTCAGCTCTGCAGAGGCCTGCTAACGAGCCAGTCATTTGATTCACTAAGCCATTTATAACTAACAGACAGCAGATCTTCTTCTGCCATGTTGCAGAGGAAAGGGTCTTTAAAGATAATCTAGTTTCTCCTAAATTATGGGGAGGATGCATAAAACAGTTTGCACCTTCACTGCTGGATGCCACTAAAACTATCACATTGCTCCTTTTCTTTCTTCGTCTGTGTTTTCTTACTTACCGGAAGCAAATCGCGAGTTTCAGAGCTTATCAAATAAAATCTAAGCAACACATTCTGACAGGCAAAGTTTCCTTCAGTGTAAGTGATCCAAGTAGAAAATCCTGTCAGAGATGAGCTTCTCCGAGCTGGAACAAGGTTTATCTCATCTCAGCAGCAGTCGGGTGATTATTGTAATAAAATTGCAGAGCTGAGAGTATTTGAGGAAAGTCAAGGGTGAGCCTCTGCAGCCAGGTGAGCAGAGCAGGTAGACCAGGAGGTGATTTACATATTCATAGGTGTACACATAGAAATGCCACGCTGCTTTCTTAACTTCAAATTTGGTATTTTATATAATTTTTTTTAAAGGGTGGCTTAGCCAGTAGATAAATATTATAAGTTTAATAGGTTGTTATTTTATTCAATTGTAAAAGAAATGAAATATGAGACAGGTTGTTTTGTTTTATTTTTTGTCCTTCCTGAACAGAAATGTGCAGCGGTAGAAAGTGACATGATTTCGTATTCTTATGTTGCAACCTCTGCAGCATAATTCCAAGGCATGAAGAGATTAGTTTTATATGCATTTTAATGAATTACTGCGTTTACAGGAGTTTGACCCAGAAGAATTTTACCACCTCCTGGAGGCTGCTGAAGGACACGCTAAAGAGGGCCAGGGCATCAAATCAGACATCCCCCGTTACATCATCAGCCAGCTGGGACTCACACGAGATCCTCTGGAAGGTCTGAGAAGCACTCAATTTATCATCATCATCAGCAGCAAAATGCAAAACAGCCTGTAATAAGATTCTCAAAGTGACCTGTGGTGATAATTAAATAAATGTGGGGAAATCAGATTCAGCCAGCTTTTCAGCATCTATTTTCCTCCCAAGACTTTATAAAAAGGCAAAAAGAATGTTTCAGATTGTCTCTGGATGATTGTATTTCCTGCAAAGCACAGTTCTTGTTGCAAGTCCGTAAAGGAATGAAACTATCAGCATGTGGAGGAATCGAAAACACAGATACTCTTGACTAATGTTCTGTAGTGAGCGCTCTATCTTTCTAATGACCCTCTGTCTCTGCAGATTCTGTAAGCAACAACATTCATTATGACTAATTAGAAAGGAATGGCCTCCCTACTGACTACACAGATCCACACAGACCGGCTCGTCTCTGTACATTTCCCCCGAGTGACTCCCGTGTTTTATTTGCCCAGCACTTTGTGTGCCTAAAGGAAATCTCCAAAGACGGACAGATGTTAAATGGCAGTGGAAATGTTTTTACAAGTCCTCTGAGAATGAGGCAAACACCCCTTCTATAAAACTGCACACATGGACGTTAACATTGTTCACACAAACAGACACAATGTAAAAGATGCAAGCTGGTTTTAATGAGTTCTTGATTTGATTTCCACTCCATTTATCCTCAACTCAGGTTATCTTGGAGTCAGCACCTCAAAGCTAATTGATGAATAAAGTCTTAATAGTGTTTTTTAACCGTTTCTGATTTCTCAGCATTTAGGTTACATCTGTTTCTGCAACAACACTGCAACACATGATTTTATTTTTCATGTGTTTGATGTTTATAATGTATTCAGAAACAACCCCTTTGGGGTTTAAAGTGTTGCAGTATTGGTTGTTTTTATTTATTTTTTCCTGTTTTCTCTGTATAGAAATTGCTCAACTGACCAGCTGTGACAGTGGGATTGCAGAAACCCCAGAAACGGATGACTCTGTAAGCGCTCAGATATTGATTTTTTTATATTGATTTAGCCCATATATACCACAGACAAAGCAGTGAAATAACAGATTTTAGCTTTTTGATTTGATTTACTGTTATTCTCTCCTCTTGCGCTCAGTCTCAGAGCCTCGGCACTGCCCTGCGGTCCCGAAGGAAACCCTGCGAATTGGACTTTGAGATGACAAAGCTCATCAGCAATGGTGCCTATGGGTATGGTTCTTGTTTTGTTTTTCCTTACCAAAGAAAAATAGAACATTTTTAAAAATCAGATCAAATTTGATTGAAGTTGTCCTTATTTAAATCCCACAGAGCTGTTTATCTGGTTCGCCACAAGGAAACTAAGCAGCGATTTGCCATGAAAAAGATCAACAAGCAGAACCTGATTCTGAGGAACCAGATACAGCAGGCCTTTGTGGAGAGAGATATCCTCACCTTTGCTGAAAACCCTTTTGTTGTGTCCATGTACTGCTCCTTTGAGACACGGCGACACCTGTGCATGGTGATGGAGTATGTTGAAGGTCAGGCGTTGTCCTTCTGCATATGAAAGCAACATACTCTGTTTTTGTGACCTCTGTTATAGTTGTTTTTTCTTCCTGAAGCATATTGGTGACATCGCTCCCTTGATCTTTTATAGGAGGAGACTGTGCCACCCTTTTGAAGAACATGGGTCCGCTGCCTGTGGATATGGCCAGGATGTACTTTGCAGAGACTGTACTGGCTCT
This sequence comes from Melanotaenia duboulayi, assembly GCA_026261665.1. Lineage (NCBI taxonomy): Eukaryota > Metazoa > Chordata > Actinopteri > Atheriniformes > Melanotaeniidae > Melanotaenia > Melanotaenia duboulayi. Next base: position 6,735,609 of record CM047993.1, on the reverse strand, counting down.
GGAGTATCTCCACAACTACGGCATCGTCCACAGAGATCTCAAACCTGACAAGTGAGACCTCATACATTTTAAAACAGATTTGATCAATCTTTATTCGTGAGCCAGAGAAAACCCACAGAAAATTCTCAGTTTCTGGAGCCGCGTCAACATCCTCAGTTTTCTTTCTTTGGTTCGTTCACTTCGAACACTCGTGTAGCCGAAGGTTAATGTGGACTGGAGCTCTCCAGGGTTGAGCTCTAGAACGTAGTCTTTGTCATCGTGTTTACAGACATTTAAACATTTTGGTACCTTAAATGATCTTGGAGGGGAAAAAGACTAAACATGTTAAAAAAAAAGATTAAACATGTTAAACTCAATGTGTGATGTGTTTATAGAAATTAATATTTCATGCATTTCTTTAGATGAATATAAGACAACATCACATGTACCTGTTGGGGAAACTTTAATATTGATGGAGACAATTTTTTAAAATGTTGATTTTATAAAGTGCATAAATCAGATTCAACATTAAAACACAGCTTGCATGAAGTTATGTAAAAATATATATACAACCTGAATATTGGAAACACAAAGTGTTGTTTTTTTCCCTTTTTTAAAAGTTTATTTTAATAAAATTAAGACTGTTGCTGAAAGTAAAATATCTGAATATCTGCTTCATCACTGCTGCTGTTATTTCAAGATTAAGATACAAAAACCTTTCAGATTAATAAGTATAGTCTGTATATTAAATTTCAGTAACACCTTGACCATTTCTTCCTCCTACCCTCTTCCTCATCCTCACAGTCTGTTGGTGACCTCAATGGGGCACATCAAGCTCACAGATTTTGGTCTTTCCAAAGTCGGGTTGATGAACATGACCACCAACCTGTATGAGGGGCACATAGAGAAAGATGCCAGGGAGTTCTCTGATAAGCAGGTAAATGCTACTGAGCTTATGCAACGTGACGTCTGATGGTACAATTTTAAACAATTTTCCTCATGTTTTGGGCTTTTGTTGTGTTCTTCTCCTCTGTAAAGGTGTGTGGAACCCCAGAGTATATTGCTCCAGAGGTCATTCTGAGACAAGGCTATGGAAAGCCGGTGGACTGGTGGGCTATGGGCATCATCCTTTATGAGTTCCTCGTGGGCTGTGTGCCTTTTTTTGGAGACACACCAGAGGAGCTGTTTGGACAGGTCATCAGCGGTGAGTGTTGCTCCGCTTTCTTCTTATATAATTATAAAGAAATGCGACTTCTGTCACCATGATGGACCAGTCTAAGTCCATTTAATAGATAGAGATGTTTGTCAACAAATAAAAGAGGCCGATCACTTAGGCTTAACATCAGCATGTTATTAATATACTTGTTGAGATGAAGACTTGGAAGGTGGAGATGAGGAACCAGCAAGAGGAGCAAAAGGTTTTCGCAGGATGTCACTAACACTCACACCCTGTTAAATTTAATTAATATAATGTTATCAAACTCGTACATCAGTTTGTTCACCATCAAGCCTGTTAAATTGCTTTTCAGACCATCTGTAAGTATTGTTCATCTGAGCCAGCATTGTATCAGTTTACTGTTGTGAATACATTAAATCATCTGAGAAGAGGATGAAATAAATACATTTGAAGCTTTGTACAGAGCAAAAGATAATCTGATTAAAATATGTAATCTGATAAGAAAAAAGACCATCAACAAAGTAAAACTAAAATATGGAGATAAATTAAATCAAAATGTGTCAAGTTCAATAAAAATAAGAGCAAAGTCCCGAACCTTATACCTAAACTAAAATGTTAATCATCCCAAAGTTGGGTCATTGTCCACATCTGGTAAAATTACTTTGTAGATCCATTCAATCCAGTTAATAAATAACCTAAACCAGCCACAACCTTTGTAGAGGTAATGAAAGAATTCCAACAAACACTGTGCCGCATCTAAAACAAACAGCTGTTCGATCAGGTGAGAGCCAGGTGTTTCTTAAGGCGGAAACAAACTGACGACTGCCTCCAAATGCTGCAGGAACTCTGACGTTTTCAGCTTATTGTTTGGCAAGCTGAGAACAAGTCAGTCAGATTTCTTACCACCATGCTGGTTATTGATTCTGCGCTGGTCTACTTGTCACTATGAGTATTTGCATACTTGAATTAGGATATATGTTCTATAATTATAATTATAATTATATATGTGCTTCCAAAAACTGACTGACTAGTTTTCAGTTTTCTCTGCTAGTTTACTCTTAAATGAAGCATTTTACAGATTTCTGTGGTACAGATTAAACCACAGTCTGAATCTATCAACTTCTGTATTTTTTATCATCAAACATATTTGCATTTTAAAATTGAAATCCATTATACTGAACAGGTTTAAAAAATCTTCTAGGCTTAGAGTATTTTCTGGTGCTTAGAGGTGATTTGGGAAACGTTTCACAGCATCTGGTAATGTGATGCTGTCGTGCACATCAGGAGGAATTCCCAGACCACATTCAGATGTGAATTAACCATTTGCAAAGTGACCACATGGATTTCTCTGTTTACTGAGGACTGAGATTTCCCTGAAGGCCAGTAAAAAAACAGATGGTAGTGAGTGGGTTTAACTTGACTCAAGTGAAGTTTGAATATTATGATGTTTTTTTCTGGTCAGTTTCATCTTGAAAACAGGAGCTGTTACCTTCTGCAGCTCAGATGAGCTGCGTTACTGTGTGCGAAGTTGTTGGATCGCAGCCTCCATGTGTGACATAGAAATGAATGGCATGCCATGACTGATTTGGTTTGCTCTCAATCAAACTGCACCAAGCCTCTGAGATTGGCTATTAATTAAAAGGGCGAACACACTGAATGCATGCCATCATAGCCTCAGGACGCGCATACATATTCATAGCTTGGGCCCAAATTTGATTAAAATGAGGGACAAATGGCTCTCAGAGCCAACAATCAGCATGTTACAGACGGGCTTTACTCTTCTCTGCAGCTAATAAATGAAGCTTTTCAATAAAAACTGGAGCACATGTAAATTGTTACACTTGGCATCGCACTTGATCAAAGAACTACCTTAGATTTGCTTGTGGGGGGATTTGGAAAGAAGCCCATTGGATTAGTTTGGGGAAAAAGAGAGAAAATAATTAGATAAGTCGATTATGTAAACTGTAGTTGCAACCTAGAAAATTTCAGCTGTTTGATGCACAAACCTGACATACCATATGGTTTGTTGCTAAGAGACATCTGGAACGTCCTGAGTGAAAAGCATTTGGGGAAAAAAGTCACCAAAAAGCGAACTAATTTAATTAAATCTCTTCAGCTTCATTAGTGAACTTGAATGGAAAAATAAAGGCTACTGTTTCTAACCGATATCACACCTAAAACCCATGTCCATGTAGGATGCTGACATGTTGAACTTGTTCTTTGGTTAAAAATGATTTACATTTACTCATTTTTCTTTATCTGCAACGTCAGAATATCTGGAAAAAAAGCTGTTTTTGAGTTGAAAGTGTGTTATCCAGTGTAGGCTGTTTAGTTTCTTAAAGACGTTTTGTTCTCATCCAGAGGAGCTTCTTCAGTTATGATGATAGTGGAANTTGAGTCAAATCAACTGGACTGGTTTAGTTTCTTGAAGACGTTTTGTTCTCATCCAGAAGAGCTTCTTCAGTTATGATGATAGTGGAACGATTGATTTAAATCTTTGAAACCTCTGGCTCACCTGAGGTTCTTGTTCTTGTTAGAGGGACAGTTTACCATAGTGCCATGTGGACAGGTGTTGCGATTCTACTTTGGATAGCTTAAAACAGGGGTAAACAAGAGCTGCTGTCCTGTAGGTTTTAGATGTTTCCCTTTTCTAACACATCTAATTTAAAGGTCCTATATCATCCATTTTTTCAACAATTTTATATGGGTATCAGAGGTCCAAAAACATTGTTTTTCAAGGTGTCTTACCCCAAATTTAGCCTTGGCCCTTAATTTCAGCCATTCCAAATGTACCTCTAGTGAGCTCCAATGAGAACGGACTGTTTGAGTGTCTGAACCTTTAAATGTTTTTAAGTGGTGCCTGTCCACACCCCTCTCTGGGAGAAGATCCCAATATAGAAGGGAATAGAATAGTAGAACAAAGATCCGGCTTCCGCTGGCGCCCGCTCTGTGATTTTAAAGGGCAGGCTCAGCCAGCCGAAGGGTTGGTCAATGGCAGTATTCATTGGGGAGTGGTTTTACCCTTTGTGAGGTCACAGAAGGAAAGAGCTCAGACTCACCCATTTGAGTGCACATTTGCTAAAAGGCGGAGCAAGTGAGAGAGGAGACAGAATTTCTCATTTTTGGACCTCTTACACAGACAGTAAGGACACGTATAACTGTTACAAAACCGTAGAAGGGGAATTTTGCATAATATGGGACCTTTACATTAATGATTCACTGAGCATAACTTGATAAGCTGTTGGATCCATTTAATTTGAATCAGGTGTGTTAGAGTAGGGAAACATCTATAAGCTGCAGGACTGCAGCTCTTTGGGACAGAAGTTGCCTATCCTTAGCTAAAAGCATGGTATTATAGGTGGGAGAGAGGTGATGTCCATCTTCCTCCTTCTCTGTTAAATGAAGATTTCTCAACTTTGACATAAATGGCCTCTTTCACCACTCAAACCACTTCTCTTCTTTGTCCAAGATTTCAACATTGTGGTTCTCAAAAGTTAGACTTTATCATTAAGATGAAGGGAAAAGAGTCCTGACCTGATCAGTCAGGCATTGAGCTGTGATTGGACAAAAGTTTGAATTTAATTCGAGCCTATCACACTGTCACTTTGGATTGGCTGAAGGCCTGTTGTGACCCGCCGCAGTATGACGTGGGTATAGTTAATGAATGTATAGATGGATATTACAACTGTGACATGATAAATTTTCCACTCTAAGCCATCAGTCTGCCACCTTTATCAACAGTTACAGAGCCCGACCGTTGCAGCTAATGAAGCAGCTATAGCCTCACAGTAATGGCTTATGTCTGAACTTTAATTAAACGTCTCTAAAATTTCACCACCTCACTAACTTTCAGGGCTCTGTTGAGCTTTTAGTACACAGGAATTCTTTCTGAAGTTAAAAGGATAATTTCTTTTTAAAATACTGATGATTAAGGTTGTAAATTCATGCAGTTCATACAGGCAGTAACACAACTTCTCACAATGATTTTATCTTTTTTTTTTTTTTTCTTTTTTTAAGACAGCATTTACACACATCATGATCATGTCACACGAACACTAACATTTTAGATTGTTTACTCAAAGATAAGTAAACCATAAGATTAATGCAACTTTTGAACTGATTGCAGTTTATTTTGTGTTTCCAGATGAGATCAACTGGCCTGAAGGGGAGGACGCTCCCCCTTCTGATGCCCAGGAGCTCATCACCTTGCTTCTGAGGCAGCATCCACTGGAAAGAATGGGCACAGGTGAGGACTCAGGGAAAGTGGAACAGCCAGTGAACCTTTGAAAACTACGGAGACACAATGGGCCACAATAAATTCTCATGTGCCACCTCAGCAACATTCATTATTCCAAGTCACCAGGGAAGAAATTGAGGTCATTCCACAGCAGAACAGTTTATCCTGTGGCCCACTGACCTCTTCTCTTTGATCAATTACAATTATTTCCCAGCTAGTCCATGAATCTAATTCCATGCATGATTAGGCACTATCAGAGCATAGATGTGCAGACTGTGAAAGTGACCACGACCTGGCACAAAGGCCAATCGCGTCGATGCACGTAGCCTGTTCAGTCCTGCAACAGCTCCTTGTACATCCAAGTCGCCATTCACATGCATCGCCTACTATTTCACAGAAGGTCACAGGCAGGAAACTGTACTGCATAATTTATGGTCATGCTATCGCTTTGGCCTGCAGCCACAAGGGAAAAGGGAAACGCAGTGTAAGCGTTTCTTCACCTCCTGTGTTTAACTGAAACTTTGAATATCAAGTGATTTGTGCACATTTTCCTCACATTGGTTCTGAAAAGTTGTTTTTTTTTTCCCCCGCCTGCAGGTGGAGCTGCTGAGGTCAAGCAGCATCAGTTTTTCCACAATCTGGACTGGAATGGCCTGCTGAGGCAGAAGGCCGAGTTTATTCCACAGCTGGAGTCTGAAGACGATACAAGCTACTTTGACAGTGAGTTGTGCGTTATGAAGGCTGACCAGTGCTTCTATTTATACAAAGAAGGAAATGGTCTTCCTTAACAGTCAAAATGACATAATAGGAAAAATTGTTCTGTTTTTATACAACCTTCTGTTAACTGTGTTAAAGAATATGAATAAGTCAATTAATTGGGTTTTGATAAGCAGCTGTTGAGGAAAGGTCTAAGATTTGTGCCCCAGCTCACCAATCTCTTGATGGACTTTAGGTTCTTCCCTTGCTAAATCTAGAAGCAGAAAATATATTAATGTAAACCAATTAAAATAAATTTCCCTCAAACATTAGAAATTCTGCTTAGACATTACAAAAAATTTGGATCTCCTCTTCTGATCTTGCCTCACAATCATTAAGTAAAGCTGTATTTTAGAGTTAAAGTTACTCAAAAATGTTTGTGTGTATCCATGGTTACAGTGCAAACAGGAAGTAAGCAGGCTTTACTGATTTTCAGTTTTTCTGTTTTCTTTTTTAACATTAAGAACAGTCATACCTTTCCATCAAAGCACATTTTCTATTACAAAGTTTTTTATTATTAATTTGTTAATGCTAGAAAGGAATCGACATGGGAATGTTTAAACAGCATGAAACTGCTAAAAAAAAACATTTTCTAAAATTAGCAGAAAAATGAAAAGATTTGTGTTTGGTGGACTTTCTATATTTGTAAAACTGCTTTTTGGCAGTAAGTCTTATGCTGTTGGAAAGAATGTAAATTTCCTTTTTAAGTGGAGCCACATTTGTGAGGAAATTACATTTGTGTGATGAGCAGCAGAGTTGAGTCTGCTGGTTGCATCCATGACAGCTTACTGTGCCACTGACTCAGCCTGGCACCTCCTCCTCATGCTGGTCACCAGCTTGGTCACACACTGCTGTCCCATTCTTCCACCAGCATTTGTCTCAAGTCAGGCAAAGTGGTTTTGTTGGTCTCTMTGGCATGAATGGCAGGCACAAACTGATCTGAGATGAAGTGTAGAGTGGGGTAGAGGTCAGGACAGCAGGAAGTTTGGAGGAAGTTTCTGGTAAACCYCACACTGTGGGGGTGAGTGTGGTCATCTTGGAGGATAGTTAGGTTAGGTACCGTTGTCGCTGTGTGTGGTTCTTTCACATACTACTGAAGCCCCTGTTTGCTCCCCCGTTTCATCTGGTCCAATAAACGACACCAAACAAGAGTCAGTAGATTTGGCAAGTTTTACTTGGGCTCAACCCAAATACTCAATTCTGCTGCTCATCTCACAAATGGTAACATCTAAAAAGGAAATAAACAATATTTATTGAGATATATTGCCAAGAATCATATTTAAAACAGAGAAATAATTCTCCAAACACAAATTTTCTTACTTTTTGTGCTAAATTAATAGTGAAATTCTCAGCCTATGTCACTGCCCTGATTTTCCAACTCTTCAGCTTGCTGCTCAAAACTCAGCCGAGTAGTTTTTGTGTAATCTGTAGTGTAGTGATCACATTCCTCTAATGTACTTCCCACCTTGACTGAGGAGCAACCTATAATGACTTCATACAAAAAGAATCAACTGAATTAGAAACCTCCCATCATTCCCAGCTCGCTCCGAGAGATACCACCACCTGGAGACAGAGGAAGAGGATACGAACGACGAGGACTTCAATGTGGAGCTGCGGCAGTTCTCCTCTTGCTCTCACAGATTCTCTAAGGTTTGTTCTAAAGCTCCCTCCTCAAAGCTTTCTGCTAACACATTATCATTACTGCTAAAGATGTTAGCCATGTAAATGAGCTGATGCCCTCATCTGTCCTGATCCCTCCCTCATGGGAAAGAAAGAATGAATGTTTGGTGTTTCATATGGAAATCTGTCCAGAAAACAAGGTTTCCCTTATGCCTCCTCTCTCCCCCCTCGACAGAATTAAATGTCGATTTCAGCTTTGCATAAATTTTTCGCTTGCAGATCAGATCTGTTTTTGTGGTAATGTGACAAAGAACAATGAAACACGCTGGGAGTCATTGTTGTGCTGCATTGCAGTGTGCTCCCCACTCACATCAAAACAAAACATTACAGTGAGTCTCAAAAAGCAGCAGGGTGTCTCGGTGGAGGTGCTGATCTGCACCGAGTCTTCCCCTCAGCTCTGCATTATGGTACATTTGTTTTTGTTGTTTTTTTTTAATTCCCAGCACAGAGTGTAATTTAGCATTTGCTGCCTGCATGTAATGACTTGAATATTTGCTGGTGTGTGGTCATCAGGTTTACAGCAGCCTGGATTTGTCCCGTGGACATCTGGAGGAGAAAGGAGAGACGGAGGAGAAGAAGAGTGAGAGCCCACTGACTGTGGATTCTCTTAGCTGGACACCAGACTTTGCTGAAATGTATGAGGGTCTCCGCTTCATATTAAAAATGAAAAATATATCGACTGAGTTTATTCAGACATGATTTAGCTTTACATGAATCTCATGAGAATCTGCTGTCTCCTTGAGCCAGGCCCTCGCTGTCCCATTCAACAGACACGGACAGCATAAATCAGGTCCCTCGTCCCAGTTTGCTACCAAAGTTTGCCATCTCAGCCGAGAGCGAAGGGGACGACACCTCAGGCCTCGGTGACCCCAGCAAGGCCTCCTTCTCTATCGGAGAGCTGCCACAGGACAAGCCTGACGCCACCACCCCCGGCAGCACTCACAGTGGAGCTACGCTGTCCGGTACGAATTTCAGCATCTACAGTCGCATCATGTGCTTGGTTTACATTCCAGAGAGTCAATGAAACTATAAAACATATAAAACGGGAGAAACAGCAGCAGGTAGTCAGGATTTTACCCTTTTAGTTGGATTAATACAGGCAAATATGTTTGCTTTTGGGCACAGTTAGGGCACTGTGAAGAGCAAAAACAATGAATGTTTTTTTTTTCTTTCCTAAAAAGAAAAGCTTCTCCTGAAAAGACTAATGAGAACAAAGTCAGCAATGCTCTGGTTTTCTAAAGAGTGGGTCATGCAGGCTGCTTGAAGGGGTCCAGGTCAGAGTTGGTTTTGGTTGTTTTTTAACCCCAGTTCTAAAAAAGTCCGAACTCTTTGTAAAATGTAAATAAAAATAAAATTATTTACAAATCTCATAAATCCACGTTGTATTGCCAGTGGGACATAAGCAACATATCAGATGTAGAGACTGAGACAGTTTATCATTTCATGGAAAATATTAGCTAATTTTGAATGATGGCAGCAACACGTCTAAAAAGCTGGAACAGCGTGGTGTTTATCGTTGTGTAGCATCCCCTCTTCTTAAACATGTGGGAAGACCACCTGCTGAAGTTTTAAAAAGGGACTGTTGTTCCATTCTGGTCTCCTACTGTGAAGTCATGATGTTATGATGGATGTGGTATGTGGTTTAGCATTGTCTTGCTGAAATGTTCAAGGCCTTTCTTGAAAGAGGAAGAAAGGTTACAGGTGGCAGGTTTCGGTGGTGGTTGAAGGGGCCGTTGACATGGATTGGCAGCCCCTTTTCCATCTGTCCGCCCCAGCTACAAGTCGCTTACTATCACTAGGGATGAATGAGTAGTGGATGAATAATGGTTTAAGAGCAGTCAGCAATAAAGCTCAATATTAATTTAATCCATTATTATTGCTCTAAAACCTGCAAATGCTATTAATGGATTTTCAGACGTATAAACTGCCCACATTGTAGGAACTAATGCTATCCCATCAGAAATGCAGGCTTTTGAACTGTCCACTGATAACAACCTGGATGGTTTATGGAAATCCTGGGTTTATGAAATTTGTAAACCATTGCATTCTGTTTTTACGTTCACATTTTACACAGTTGTCATTTTGAGCACTGGAGTTGATGCACCTCAAAACAATAGACTTTTTTCTTTCTCACAGTTTTTACAACGATCCAGTCTAGTGCAATAGTTTCATTATTTAATTGTTAATCTTTATAAACACATTTTCTTCTTTTGGTGTTTCTATACAGAATAAGATGCCTTTGTGCATTTAGTATTAATGCTAAGCTAAAAAGCTGTTATCATTAATTGTTCTTTGCAAGAAAGAACAAATTTACGTAAAAACCTAATGTATAAATGTTAACTTTTCTTTGTTTGTCCATCAGATTGTTCTGGTGCCTAACACAGTGCACTGTTTTCTAATAATTAGGAAGTTTCTCTGAACATCTGGACCAGCTGACACCTAGAGGTGAGGGCGTAGAGAGCCCTGACAGCTCCAGCCATGCATCCACAGACCAGACTCCTCAGACCACCTCTCTGCGACCCGACACTGCCGCAGAAAAGACAAAAGCTGTTGTGAAAGTCCCCAAGTCTGTGTCAACTGGAGCCCTTTCCCTCATGATCCCTGGAGGTAAGTCACAGAAACAGCCGACAGTGACAGAACATACACTGACATTGGTTTTATAATTCCGCTCCTCGATGTTAGAATGATGATGGTCACGATTTAAAACTGAGAGCAGAAAGATGTGAATTCACTGTGGATCTGTGTGAAATTGGCCCAGCATGGCACATGCTGTGAGCATCATTTTACAGAATGTCTGTGAGAAAATAGGCGAATCCAAACCTCTAACAAGCAACGTACCCAGCCAGAATTGTAGCAGAAGGTCTCCATTCATAGGAGAGAAAATCCCATTAGCTTCATCTCACAAGCTTCCCAGCAGCACCTCATACCGACTTCTGGCCCTGCTGAAGTCTGATTGATTTAATAAAAGAATCTGCTCAGACGGTGGTCTTCTCTTATTTTTTCAGATATCTTCGGGGTGTCTCCACTGGCCAGCCCTCTTTCTCCTTACTCCCTCTCTTCAGACCCGTCTTCAAGAGACTCCTCTCCAAGCAGAGACTCCTCACTCTTCACCGCCAACCCGAAGCAGCCTGTGGTCATCCACAGCTCCGGGAAGAAGTTTGGCTTCACGCTGAGGGCAATCCGGGTGTACGCTTGTGACAGTGACATCTACACTGTCTATCACATGGTTTGGGTAAGGACTCTAGCTCCGCAGCATAATAAGGCACCTGTCACAGGCTGTTTCCTACAGGTGGGGCTGAAACTGCCAAAATCCTAAATAAATATGAAACTGATAAACAAATAAACTCATAAATGCTATAAAAATAAAGAAAATGGGTTTCTATGCAATAACAAATGTACAAAGTGTAAAATAATTACACATGTGCTTTAGTTTCAGCTGTAATAATTTAACTATGTAAATAGTCTTTATTTATTTTATAGGTCTTGTTTATTAATTTTTATAATTACCCATTGTTTTTTGTCTGGGCATTTTATATCTTTTTGTAAACTTATAGTTTATTGTCATTTTACTATTTGTTTTTAAATTAAGTCATGCACTTTTTAGCTGTTGTATTTAAGTCTCTGTTGTTTCGTCTTTGCACCACCTTTTATTTATTTATTATTTATCTCATTTTACACATTAATGCTTCATTATACAAATAAGGGTGGATGTCTTGCAGAGTAAATTTAAAGTAAAAACATAAATGAATGTTTGTTGTTAATCAGAATGTAGAAGATGGGGGACCTGCACACAAAGCAGGACTTAAAGCTGGAGACCTCATCACTCACGTGAACGGAGAACCGGTTCATGGTCTGGTCCACACTGAAGTGGTGGAGCTCCTGCTGAAGGTGACAGTTTGTTTTCTTTTTTGTTTGTTTGTTTACAACTTGTTTTTAACTAAAAACTGCCGTCTTCACTGCTCAGAGTTAAAGTGATGTTTGTTGAGTCTGAATAATGTTCATATTCATCGTAAATTAGTTGAACTGTTACACTAAAAAAACGAGTTGTGATGGAGTTTCTGATGTTGGATTGCTAGAATGATTCATTAATGATCTCTAATGCCGTTATGTTGAACTAACTATTGTAAAACACAGTTTTAACACCAACCTTGATTGCAATGACCACATTTGCTAAATATGAAGTATATCATTATTAAATTATATACATACAATAAAAACATAGGGATTCATTTTAAAAGTTGTTCTCTTGTTGATGCAGAATTTTCTTTTTCTTTCAGAGTGGAAGTAAAGTGGCCATCTCTACAACTCCCTTTGAAAATACTTCTATAAAAACTGGTCCAGCCAGGAGGAACAGCTACAAGAGCAAGATGGTGAGGTGTGGCAAGAAGCCCAAGAAGGAAAAGACTCCAGAAAGGTACAAAACTTAGAAACCCATGTAGTATCGGTTTGTTTTTATTCCTTGTGAAACCAAAATGTTTACCAGCATAGCAGCATCTATTTTTTCTGTTATGCTGTTAAAGGCCAGTTATAGCAGGCCTGTATAAAACATGAGGACAACACTAAATCTAACAAAGCAGCAGTTAAGAGGTTAATTTGGGCAACAACTTTACCCCCATCGACAGTTTGAATCGTCCTTGGAGACTGAACCCTGCATTTCCCTCGACATGATCCTCCTTTGCTAGTTTTTTCCAGAACAGCATCTCTTTACCGAATTAATCATGTAATGAATAAAAGCATAAAATCCTTTCAAAGGTTCAACTTACTGCTTATTTGTTGTTCTCAGATAAAACTTATATTTATAAGTAAGATTTAAAACCTAATTTAATTTAACTTTAAATTCTCTGTAAGGTGGCCTGAGTTGGTTTGTGTGCTATGAATGTAGCAGATTAGAAAGATTCTGTGGTTTNATAAGGTGGTCTAAGTTGGTTTGTGTGCTATGAATGAACTAAACTGAATTGTAGCAGATTAGAAAGATTCTGTGGTTTTTATCACAAAATGTCAGGACAAGAATAGTTAAGTCTCTTCCTCTGTTCCTTGACCTCAGTGGATATACTGGAAGGATGGGGAACAGAATGAGATATTTCAGAAACATTTTGCTTGTTTAGGATCTTTTAAAGTGACTCAAATTTAAGTTTGCATGTGGGCGCATATCATCCTGAGTCAGAAGTTAGGCTCCTTTACTAATGAACTAACACTAATAAGGACCAAAGGGAAGAATTATGCTCTTATTTATAAACTCATTTCAGAGGGCTTTCCTCTCCTGCTTACTGGGCAGATGCGGAGTGGTCTTTATGGTATAGGGTGGCTGGGATTCGTGCTCGGGTGTTGCTGCTGATCGCCCAGGTCTCTGGGCCGCCCTAGTCTTCCTCTAGCCTCCGTAGAGGCGTGCAGCATTTGCACAATCATGCTCATCTCTGATCACGCCTCATTCCTCATACTCTGCATGTTTACACAGTCACTGAGTTGTCCTGTGGGTTTATACACTAAGAGATACTTTTGTTAAGGTTTGTGTGTGTGTGTGTGTTTCTGGTACTCTGGTTTTTGCTGTAATACATATTTGTTTTTTGTTTTTTTTGTTTTTTTGCTTGTTTGTCTGTTTGTAGTGGTTCCCAACATATTTTTCTTGGGGACCCCCTTCATGCAAATACTAAAAAAAAAAACATGGATCCCCTGCTCTCTACGCCCTAACCTCTAGGTGTCAACAATGTAGCCTTACATTTTTTCTTGAAAAAGGGACAATGTTTGGCTCTGAATGTTCTAAGTCTCTGAGTCCCAGACCCCATGTGGTTACCACCACTGTGCTATAGGAACTTCTGATTATTGTCAGTTTTTTTTCCTGTAAAAACTTTAGGAATTTAAATAAAAGCCTCATACCCATAAAGCTCTCTTTCACGAAGCAAATTTAGAATTTAAAGCCACACCTTCATTCTGCTTGCTACGATGCTGGACAAGACACGTTTAGAAAAAAGATTCCTGTTTGCAGTCTTTACTGTCACTCCTGCTGGCCTCTAGGGGGCAGTCAGATGACAGTCAGATGAGGGAATACTTTAAGGCTGTTGGATGAGTGGTTTGTAATGTCCTGATTTAGCTTATAAAAACCTGGAATTTAATGCTAATTTCTTGTTTCTTTGTGTCTCTTCATTTTGCAGGCGGCGCTCCCTTTTCAGACGTTTTGCCATGCAGCCCTCTCCTCTGCTTCACACAAGCCGTAGTTTCTCCTCCCTCAACCACTCTCTTTCATCTGGTGAGAGTCTCCCTGGCTCCCCTACCCACAGTCTCTCCCCTCGATCCCCCACCGCCGCCTTCCGCCCCGCACCAGATTTCACTCAGTCAGGTGGAGATTTTATCTCATCGTGATAAAATCTTGAATTTGATCCAGAAAAAGTTTCACAGTGTAAAATATTTTGCTACTGATATCCATTGTTTTGTGTTTCTGATTTTTATTTTATTTTATTTATTTTGTTTTGTGCTCATGAATTTCAGGTGGTACCTCCTCCCAGAGCAGCTCTCCCAGCTCGAGTGCTCCAAACTCTCCTGCAGGCTCAGGCCACATCCGGCCCAGCACTCTGCACGGCCTCGGCCCAAAGCTGCCAGGTCAGAGGCTTCGACAGGGGCGCCGCCAGTCTGCCGGGAGCATCCCCCTCTCTCCTCTGGCCCGCACACCTTCACCCACCCCACAGCCAACATCACCTCAGCGATCACCCTCTCCCCTTCTTAGTGGACACTCTGTAGCACTTTCAAAAACAACCCAAGCCTTCCCTACCAAGATACATTCTCCACCTACAATAGTGCGCCATATTGTCTGTCCCAAAAGTGCTGAGCCGCCTCGTTCGCCCCTCCTAAAGCGTGTCCAGTCAGAAGAGAAGCTGTCGCCGTCCTACACAGGAGAGAAGAAGCACCTGTGTCCCAGAAAACACAGCTTGGAGGTGACCCAAGAGGAGGAGCAGGATGAGGAGCCGAGGACTGGAGAGCAGGATTACACAGTCAGGCAGAGTGTGGATGAAGCAGCCAGTGAGCCGCTGGCAATCACACGCATACGGCCTGTTGAGCAGGGATGCTTAAAGAGGCCAATGAGTCGTAAGATGGGCCGGCAGGAGTCTGTGGAGGAGCTTGACAAAGAAAAACTGAAATCCAAGATGGTTGTGAAGAGACAGGACTGGTCTGAGAGGAGAGAGTCTCTGCAGAAACAAGACGCCTTCCATGAATCTGACTCATCACCACTGTGTGGGGAGGAGAGGGATGAAGGCTTTCTGGTCCGAAGTCAAAACAAAGCCCAGAGCAGCCCAGAGTCTGGCCCTCTGGAGGCTAAAGCTGCCAGTACAACCCTTAAAGATGTCTTGTACAAAAAACTGTCCACACGTGCATCTGAGGGCATCGGTGAAACGTCTGGTGGCAACTGTGAGAGTGAAGGTGGCCCCCGATCATCTCCCTGCTCCGTTCATCCAGAGCGGCAGCACTCTCGACCTGGTAAAGACAGCGTGAAGCCAGACAGGCTGGACTTCAAAGCTCCCAACATCGAGTTCACCAGGAAAAGGCTGTCATTCGAAGAACGAGAAGACTGCATGTGTCGATTATCCTCTGGCCTCCACGAGAACCTCCACTTTGGTTCCATGAGATCAAAGAGCCTCCAACTGGACGCAGCCATGACTCACGACCACATGAAGGGAGCTATTCACTCGAGCCCTGAAGGTCTGGCCCCCAAGCTTTTCTCTGGGAGAGGAGAGAGTGCTGTGGAAAAACTCCAGCTCATTTCCTCTGCAGAGTCTCCTCTGAGAAAGACATCATCTGACTATAAACTTGAGGGACGCCATGTCTCCTCTCTAAAACCTCTAGAGGGCACCCTGGATATTGGTCTGCTTTCAGGACCCAGAGCTTTTAAAGCAGAAAACAGTTCTACTAAAACAACAGACAACACAGGCGACACCGCTTCTGTGAGTCCTCCAATGTGGCTTCAGAGTCCAACCGAGAGACAGATAACCATCTCCCAAATGAAAACCGCAGACAAAGTACAAAGTCCACTGATTTACTCATCGAGCCCTGAAGCAGTTTCCTTTTTAAATAACATAACTGTCTCCAAAGAGCAGTCTCATAACACAGCCTCAGAAATCAGAACAAATGGAAGCTGTGAGAAAACACAGGACAGACCTGGAAAATCATTAAAAGTATCAAGCAGCAAAGTGGAGGCCTTCGCTGTCAAACAGGAGAGCCGAACCACAGTGAAGGCCTCCTCCTCGCTTGCTCATGACCACAGAGGTCCTCGGCACAGTTCCCACTTCTCCTCCTGTGGAAAAACACCCTCCATACGGGAAGTGAGCAATGAAGATCAGGAGGATGAAGTAGAGCAGCAGGAAGTCACGCCACACACTGCATCACAGAACACGGAGAGCTCCAAAACAGTGGTCTCTTTGACTTCAGCGAAGCTGGAGGTAGACATTAAAACTCCTACACAAGTGGAGACTTCAGCTGCAACTGCCAGTGAACTGTTACCTGGCCCTCTGAAGCAGAGCACAAACTCTAGTTTGGACACAGGTCAGCTTCAGAGCTGTGAAAAAAGAAAAACCGCTGCACACAACTCCAGCTTGACCTCAGCTTTTAAGGTGACTGTAGAGAATGTCTCAACTTCTGCACAAGCTCCAGAGAATGTGCTTTCTAAACCTCTAAACATCTGTTCCTCTAGTACACAGCCACACATTTCTGTCACATCATCAGCGTTTGGTTCTGAATATGATAATAAATCAAGCAGCTCAAAGCCAGAAGACAGCTGTGAAGCATCTGCTGGTGAGGACGCAGTGCTATCCAACACATCAGCTGTGAAGCTGGCTGGACATACAGACAGCAGTCAGGCAGAAATCCACGCATGTGCCACTAAATTAAATAAAACGAGAGACCTTTGCACAGTAAACATGGGCACCTTGTTAAATATTGCAACAAATGACAAACTGAATGTGAATAAAAAGGATAACACTGTGTCTGCTGGTGCAGCAAAGGGCATATCACAGCAGAAGGAAGTTCCCATTTCACCAAAGAACACAGGCGATGTGAAAGATTTAGAGCCGCTGCCAAAAAACTGTCCAGCTGAAAAAGCACAACACAAACTCTCTGGTTCAGAGCTAAAGAAAGAAGACACTGTTGTTAGGGTGAAAGAAAACACTGTGGTCCCCTCTGCTAAACTAAAAGGCTCAACTCCAAGTACAAATGAAAATATTTCAAGTCCCAAAACTAAATCCAGGCCTGATCTTCAGCCTGTGTCGCCCACATCTGGAAAAGAGGCAAAAGCATCAGAAGTGAAGTCTCACAGCACAGCTCCTCCCGTCCCAGGGCTTAAATCCAGTCCAAACTCTAAACAGAGGGACGTGGAGAAAGAATCTGCAGTAACTTTGAACTTTCAAGCAAACCGTGATGCTAAATGGAAAGAGGCCTCGCCGTTGTCTGCCAGAGCTGACACAAAGCAGGAAGAGTCTGTGCTGCCAACACGTTCGCCCACCCGTGGAGATGTGAAGCAAAGAGAGACTCAGCTTAAAAGTTCTGTAGCAGTTAAAGACAACGCAGACTCGAAGCCAAAACCTCCTCCCTCTAAAACTGTAACAATGTCCACTTTAAAGCCTTCCGTAGCTCCAGCACCAGTTAGTAAGCAAAGTCTGGATGCCAAACCTAGAGACCACTTGTCCAAAAACCAAGATCATGACTCAAAACCAAAAGACATCATCTCACCTCTCGCTACACCTCAGCGTCAGCAGCTCCGGAAGGAGCAGCCGTCAGATGTTACTTCTCAGCCAGATCCACCGCCAGTGCTGCTAAAACCTGGTAAAAAAGACCCACCAAACACTGGAGGCAGAGTGTCCAGTTTTGAGCCAGTGGTCAAACCATCAAAGGATGCTCCCAAGTCTGAAACGCTTAAACCAGACAGCCACAAGGCTCCTGATACCCGAATCACCACCCCTGACAAGCAGCCGCCCTCCGGCCGGAAGGAGCAAGCTGACAAGAAGAAAAAAGACGCAGCTCAAGAGGTCACGTCTGCACAGAAAAACACAAAAAGAGATGCATCCAGGGCCTCTCCCTCAGCTCTCAAAGACACTTCAGACAAAGACAGTAGCAGGTGCAAGCAGCAGAAGGAGTCGCCACGTAGTTCCAGTCACAAGAAGTGAAAGCCGCAGAAAAAAAATGCCTCAGAAAATCCAGATGGGATGAAATGTTTAAAAAATGAACTGTGCAAGCATCATCATGCCTTCTTTGTTTTTGGTTTGTTTGAGGACCGGGCAAGCTGTTACATGCCGGTGTAGGAGTGTGAACGCGTGTGTGTTTCTTGGTCTGAATGTAGGTAATCGTTCATTTCTGAAGTCAGTGTTTTACTCTCAATCCAAGTGAATGTTTGGAAGTTTGTTTATTTCGGAACGCTTTGTGCAATCATCATGTCGGGGCAATGGAGAGGAGCCTTACAGAGGCCGGAAAGTAGAGAAGAATCAGTGCCATAGAAGATTTTGAATTGCACTCTTACTTCTAGCATGGAGGACCTGATGTCGGGGTCTTTTTAATGCAGTAGACCACGCGATTTCTGCTCAGCAGCTTCACGGCTGTTGGATTGTTTCTGCTCTGTGTGATCCAGTTTATCTCGCGTTGGGTTTTGTGCAGCGGGTCGCAGAGGAAACACACGTCCCGAGCTTTTCACCTAAAATTTTAACTACAGAATTAAGTTCCAGTTGTAGGAATCGTAAATTAGTGAAGGGGCCTTAGATTTATGGGAAATGGAACTTCTTGCTGTTCTGAGCAAGATGTGGTCTTTATTCACATTCCTCTGACGTCTGTACATATATTATTGATTTTATGCAATATGGTGTAAATATAACATTGTAAAACAGGGAAACATGGGCTCACATGATTGTTGTTTGTATTATTTGTAAAATATTTTTGCCGTGTCATGTTTGTATGCTCAAAGTTAAGATGTTCTGCTTGATAACCGTGTGGTCTAAAGTGAGCTACTGCAATGTTATTCATCAGAGGTGTACTCCTCTTTGTGACTTCTAACATGTTTTCACATGTTCCAAAATTGACTTGAAAGAGAGGAGAGGGTATGGAGGGGGGGCTAACTGGGCTATTTCTAAAAATGTAGCATTACATAAACTGTGAGGGCTGACACTATTTCCCAAGAATGTTTTTGTTGTTGATGGCGTGTGTGCTGGCTAACAGGGATGATGAACTATTGGGTTTGATTGAAGGAATGAAGCAGCACTCCTAAATATGTTCACCAGTGATTTACTGCAGTAGATTTCTAAAATAAATCAGTCCTTTCAGGGTTACGTCCACGTCCCGATATAAGCTGAACATGAGGAAGATGCAGCCGAAAAGGGTTCAAGTACACAAAGTGCTTCATTAGCAGGATGTCAGTGTTGTTTCCAGTCATGTGTCGTGTGTCAGCCTGCTTAAAGCTTCACCTGAGCTAAGATTGAACAAGGAATCCAATTTAACATGTAATATTGGTTCACAAATACTTGGTACCAGACCCATACGCTGTCATTTACTTTCAGCTATTTTCACACACATTTCATTACTATATATGCCTTTAAATTGCAAACCCTTAATGACACCCAGAGTAGCCTAGGACTCTAGTGTTAGCAGTATTTGCTCTGTTGTGCAGGCTATATAAAAACAGTAGTCTTATATACTAAACATATATTAAAAACAAAAAAAGGAAAAAAAACTATTGAATTCAACTTGATGCAGCATATCTAAATGTTCTACACTGCGTCTGGGAATTAATTGATAAGAGATTTAAATGTTGATATAATCAGATTTTTTACCTGCATTAGATATTGTAAATGTATTGTGAGAGAACCAATGCACCTTAATGTTGGCCGACTTTCAGTCTGAAGGCTGAGTAAGGAGGAAATTTGGAACTTAAAGTGGATCCAGCACATCATTTTCACCTACTAAACACATCCTTTATTTCTTTTTTTTTTCCTGTGATTAAATGCATTTAAATCCTCAAAGCACATTCAATGTTTGTTTACAAAGCATCATGGATGTATATTTTGTATATTGTTGATTTGCCAAATCTACGTTCTGTGTCTCGGATAACGTTGCTTAGCCGTGTGCGACTTTGCCCTCTTGCAACCACAAGTTTGTTTGTGCAGTAATCGCTGTCTTTTCATGTGTCGGGTTCTTCTTTGTCTTGTCTTTTCAGTTTCCTTTTTCTTCCTCGGTGCAAAACTAGTATTAGATTAACTTGCTCACAATGATTTGTTTTTTAGAACATGTGCAATAAAAGTGTTTTGAGTTTTGTATTTTGCCCAAGGAAAGCTCTATGGATGTCATAGATGTTGTATATTAACAGATATTTATACTTCTAATGTTGCGTAATATTGAAAATAAAAGTTCTAAATTACTCTTGTTTTCTTTATTGGTCTGGGCATTATACTTCTGTTAACCAAGAATGTAAATGTAAGTCATCATTTACCAATAACCAGATTCCAACTCTTCATTTTCCTTTAGAGATGGAGTAGAGGTCATCTAGCCCTTCGAACAGGGTGATGAGGGGCCATGTGGGTACAACGAATAAAAAACATAGGTGTGGAACCAAAGGGAGGAACTGGGATTGGTCCATAGATATGAAATAGTTGGTTCCACTTTGCAGAAATGCTGCTACAAATACAGAAATACAAAACTACCTTAATCCATCCTGTAATGTACCAAAGAACAGGATAATTCTTTATTGGTCCCTCAGTGGGGATGTTTGCAGTATTTCAGCAGTACAAACCTGTGAGTAAATAAAAAAGATGGAAGCATCCAAAATATGTCAGAAAAAGTAACCACATATACAAAACCAATATGCAGGAAATTTAAAATTTACAAGAATTATAGAAATATACTAACTGAGAAGTATTGATCTGTATGTATGTAGCATAAAACAAACCCAGTAACAAAAGTTGAAAATACCTCCTACAGAAACTCATAATTCACATGAAATGAATGTTTGTAATGAATAAAATAAATAATAGAATAAAAGATATAAATACTCTAACGTTGAAAGGCTGTGCCACATGGGTCAAACAGTAAATTATTCCATGAAAATTATTATAGTGTTTCTGAAAAATATTTAATTTATGTTAAATTGTGATGAATTGTTTGTGCAACAACTAAAAACAAGCAGAAATCTACATCTGAGAAAACATACTTTAAACCATGTTTTAATAATATGGAAATTAAAATGCCATCTTGGGATTAAGTTAACTGAATAGTTCATTCATCATCATTTTACCCAATTCTCCCAGTTTATGGCATGAATTTTATGCTGTAGCGTGCAGCTCATAACATTAACTCTTTAGAGGCCTTTATTAAACCATGGTGGTGATGTGATGCCAGTAGGGGGCGATGTCTCTCTATTTGTGTCCTGGATGCTGTTTTCTGTGTTGCAACATGTTTACAGCTGCAGAGGAATAATGAAGTGCAATGTACAGAAACCCTCTGATAAGGCAGCATGTTCTTACCTGCTTGTTTTATTTAGATATAAACTCTAAAGCATTATACAAAGGACCGTGATGTGCATTCCTCATCTATATCAAAGTCAGCTTCCAGATGATATCTGTGAGAACATGAAGATTTTAAACATCTCTAGTTTGATCTGATTTAGACGTCTCAGTGGTGCACGGCACATTGTGCTCTGCTACCCGACGCAGAAACAACCCCCCGGTAGACTTCAGTATATTTTAGAGAACCCATTAGTGTTGGCATCAATGCTACCGAGAAGTATGAATGGAAAAAGTGGCCGCAGGGAGGGAGGAAGTGCTACAGCACTTCCTGCCGTGCAATGACTGAACATGGTGACTAATTCATTAATTAAATGATTATCTTTAACTCACTGCCAGCAGAGGGCAATTCTTTCTCCTGAAGCTTGCTAATATTT
Organism: Melanotaenia duboulayi; assembly: GCA_026261665.1. Taxonomy (NCBI): domain Eukaryota; kingdom Metazoa; phylum Chordata; class Actinopteri; order Atheriniformes; family Melanotaeniidae; genus Melanotaenia; species Melanotaenia duboulayi. Next base: position 6,713,883 of record CM047993.1, on the reverse strand, counting down.
TAAACATAGCTGCAGGCCTCAGTCCCTGTCCCTTTGGTGCCACCTTTCAATACTATCAATCTGTAAGTCATGCAGACCCGGCGCTACAGGTGGGTGCCAGGGGGCAAGGCCCATCCAGGTAACTAGTCTTTTATTTAAATTTGTATACTTTTTAAATATTATTTTAATTTATTTAACAGCTATTTTATAGTAGTACAATATCACCATATTTAGAATTTGTTCTTGTTTGTGCCCTTTTGAGATGTTGTGTGTTAATGTGTGTATTTTACAGCCTGAACAATGACCTATTAATTCGAGTCAGGTGTGTTCAATCACCCCTGAGCGATGCCTTTTGGCAACAGACATAAGAAATTGGTTCAACAATAACAGGAAGAGGGGAAAATGTGTCAGGTGTCACCACTTCCAGCAGTCTGGATGATTCTGGCAATGTGAAAAGACCTAGCAAGACAGGAACCGCTGCCACAGGTGTGTGTCCCTCCTCGTCCTCTGCCTCTGAATTCATCGTCTGCAGCTGAATTAAGCTCAGACCTTCTCATCCTTACTAAGTCTAAGCTGCAATTACATTTTTACTGACAGTATTTTTGTCTGCTGCAGATGTCTCCTTGATGTTTTACAGAGTTGAAGGGTTGCATGATATTAAACAGGATCGGTTTGGTTGAGCTCTTGTAGCCTTTCTCTAAAATGAACTTAGAGTACGTGTACATGTTAGTGAGCCTTCCTCCACAGTTCCTCTTTCACTGGATGTAGAGGTTTGTTGAGTGGTAAGAGCTCAATGAAAACATCTAAGCATCTGTTTTGCTCTGTGTGAAATGTGATCCATGGTGCTGAACATATCTCAGTATCACTGATCTTGGCCTCAGACAGTCTGTCTTTTAATCATAAAGTCCTAATATTGGTTGAGATTACTAGACCGACTGCTATTCATGAATGAAGTATGACATTTTCTGTTACCTGTCGGTCACGTCTGAAATCGGCTGGATCCAATTTTAGGCTAAGTGGCAAAAGTTCTTCTAATGATTACTTTGTTTTAGGACAGTGGTTCCAGAGACAAGCCATACATTGAGGTGAGTCCAACTATATTTAGCTGGAACCTCTTAAACTCGCACACCAGTTCAGGCACCTTCACCGCCAATGAGGTGATGCTCTAGGTCCCCAGAGCTAGCTTCTGCAGCTGAGGATCAGACCACCAGAGACCCCGCCTTCAGCTACCGCCCAGCTCACACTGTACCTGACCTCTATGGCCCCTCCTGCAGGTGGTGAGCCCATGGAAGGGGGGCCCATTTCCCCCTTTCCTTTTGGGCTAAACCCGACCGGGCCCCATCGGCTTGGTGGTCCGGGACAGGCACTCATATGAGTGTACTCAGATGTGTAAATGGAACAAAAGGATTAACTGTAACAAGATTTTAAGCTAAATGTTAACATTATACCATTAAAAGAGAAAATGGAAAGGCATCACAGAACTAGAGTTCACTTTGATGGTTTACTTGATTCTACTTTTAAGTATTTTCTTTCCCAAAGGTAAAATTTAATTAATATAATATCCCTTGAGAGCTACAACTGGATCTACATATATGATAATTTGTTTTAAAAAATCTCCTCCTTGTTAAAAAAAGTAAGGAGATCAGCTTCCATGGCCAAAAAACAAAGCCAACACAGAAATTCAAAGAACTGCAGTTCCTCAAACAGCCACTTGAGGCTGTTTCCAAAGTGAGTCAGACTCAACATAGCGTCTCAGAAAGACACGTCTCTGGGTTCCTGCAGAAGGACTTTACTCTTGGAAGCAGTTGCAGAAGCTAAATGGCAGATCGTGTCGGTTATCTGCAACTTTCACTCTGGGTAGGTAGGTAACTAGGAAGTTGTCAGTGTGCTATTTTAATTTGTTAGCCTCATAGCATAATTGTCAGTATAAGTCACTTTTTTGCTAAATTGTGATATCTGCCTTACTCCATTTTCTACTTATTCACTGTGCATCATTCCCTATAAAACCTTAAAATATGACTTTGCCGATTATACTATTAGGCTAATGATTTGTGGAAGACTAAAGGGTGGGAGGTGGTACGGGGTCAGATTCTTCTGAAGCTGAATCCTGCACTTCTGGTACCTGGTTTGCTGGTTGATGACCCATCACCACATCCAGCTCCACTTTTCCCTAGCTCAACTTTTGGTACAAACACTTTGGCCAGTACAAAATTAGATTAAGGAACCTGCATGGAAACCTGATGATGGGAAAGGGCTGGCAGATCCCACTTTAAAAAGCCTATTTTTAATGCAAAAGTACCATGACCATGACCAAATGACCATGCAGATATTTCACAAATAACCAAATCAGCAGTTTTTCAGAATTTATGTTGTTTGAACCATGACTGTGTGAACAGCACTGTGCTAATCCAGGAAATAAATCGTGTGTGGTACAAGAGGAAAAGAAAGTTAAAAAGATTACTTCCAGGTTTAAGATAGGAAGCCAGGACTAAAATTCCCCCAAAATGCAGTACCTCTGATGACCACTTCACCCCAAAAGCAAAATAAACCCAATAGATCCCACACAGACCAAGACTTAAAGTTATGAATAATGTTAGTGAGTCAACCCTTTCAGGTCTTTTCTGGCTGTCGTAAGATGGCAGAAAGCAAATGAAAAGCTTGAGAAAAAAGGTGACATCTTTATGGAGATCAACAACAACTGCAAATATCTGTTTTAAAAGTCAGTGCAATCTAACTGGCACTTTTACGGTTATACGTAAAGTCCCCTACACAACTTTAAAAGTTTGCTGGCAGTAACAGAGAAGTCAGAAGACAGAAGACTTCCTCCTCAAATGTCCCAACCACATTTTGAAACCACATCTGAGATAATTCAGATAATGCTAAAAATATAACACGATCACACTTTTTGTTTGCTTTCTGTTATACAACCAAATGCTAATAAGAAAAGTTTAAATAAAAGTAATAAAAACAGTGGTGGTGAAGACTGCTTATTCCTGTGCATGCATGCAATCTGAGACGCACAGATAAATCCACTCTGGCCTGTATTAACTTCGCTGCTGGAATTTGTTTGAGTACATTCTGTGACTTGGGAAAAAGCCAAAACTCCAGCCCTGCTCTCATATCTCATGTTGCAACTAATGGCTTCTGGCCGAGCTTGAGTCTTCAGCCACTGGGCCATCACGCACACAGGGAGGAGCAGGCTCATTGTGTAGGAGTAGGCTCGCTCTCATGTTAGAAATAATGAGAAGAACACAGCTTTGCTTTTAGAAATTACAGCAGTTCTCATGCTTTCTTTTGTGCATTTATTTGCAGCATGTAAAACTCACTAACGCCACATAAAAAAGTCACTTTCTTGACCTTTCTTGCCTTCAAAATGTAACCGTCTATCCCGTGATTTCATTCAGTTACTTCATCTGTTTTGGTTCATAAAGCACACGAAGTGCAAAAAGTGAAAACATCCTTTATGATTAAGCAACTAACCGTCATGTATATCCTCTGCCCAACCAGTCTATCATGTAACTTATTTACTCTTTTAACATACTTCACGGTGTCGATGCAGTCCTTTCTCCAGACTCGTATAAATGATGCAATGTAAACACAGGGTAACATGAGGGTTTGTGAGTGTGGGTGGTGCCTGCTTCAGAGTGGATGAGTAAACACCAAAGTCACATTATGGAGGTTATGAAAAGGGTGGAATACTAATAAAAGAACAGTATGTTAAGAATTCATGGAAGTACTTAAGTAGCCACAATTAGATGAATAAATGGTTATATTTAAAGCAAATTCTAGGACTTGAAAAGCTCCTTCATAGCGCACATGAGAAGTCTTTGTGTGGCAAAATAAAAAACAAATAATTAAACCGTCGTGTTCAGTGCAGAATGATGTGATATTATGGTTCCCGTGTAAATATTAGGTGCAGTAAAACTGAAAGGCCCACACCGAAAGCTCAAACACACAGTGTACTTTTTGTATATTGTCTTGAGGTTTGTGCTCCTTTATCATCTTGTTATGTTTCTACAGACTTCAGTTTATAAACTGACAGGTGATGTGACTGTTTGGTTTTTGGGTGTGGGCTCAGTGTGTGGTAAGCATCACGTGACAGCTTAATTTTGCTTTATGGCACTGTGTCACACACCAGCAGCTGGATAACAGTGCAGTGGCCATTTTAAACATGCACCATAGCTGATGAACCAAAGAAAACCAAGAGGACATTACTGGATGAAGCCAGGAAAAGAAGGATTTTGTTTAAAGGTGCATGTGTATCACAAAATTTAAAGTCAGTGACAGAAAAATGTATCATTAAAAATGTGTTTAGCTTAGCTTTATTTTTTATTCTCTTAGTATGAACCAATTCTGTCTACTTGCAGTGGATCAACATACATGGCAGCGGCCATATTTGTGCCACCATTTTTACTACAGTGTTTCTGAATGGACAAACAACTCTGTCTGTAAAGTAAAAACCCTCTGATGAAAACATGTTTATGTCTGGAAGAGTTTTGGAAACTGATAACCTCCGTCCACACACAACTATCCTTGGAATTTGAAGTAATTTCTATGCCCACTTTACCACAGCACCTTTAAAAAAAGCTAAATGTTAGCAGCCATATCAAATCAGCCTTTTACAACCTGAAGAATATATCTAGAGAAAAGGGAGTAAAAGCTCAGCATGATTTAGAAAAACGTCTTCATGCATTTGTTTTCATTAGTCGTGGCTACTGTAATGAAGGTGTCTCACTAAGACAGCTGCAGCTAATCCAGAATGCTGCTGCTCGAGGCCCCACAGGTCTTCAATCTGGTTCTTACATCTCTACACTGGCTTCATGTGGACCAAAGAATTGTTTTTGTTTTGTTTTGTTTTTTTTTGTTTGTTTGTTTTGCTTCTTTTGCACAAGGCACTGAATGATTCTGTTTCAAAATATATATCAGATGACAGCACGTGGGCCACCGAGACCTCAGAGTTCACTCGGGCCAAGTTTACTTTCCGTCCCAAGAGTTCAAACTAAGCAAGGAAAACCAGCGNATGGGCCACCGAGACCTCTGAGTTCACTCGAGTTCAAACTAAGCAAGGAAAACCAGCGTTAAGTTTTTCTGCTTCTACTACTGGAACAAACTACCAGAAAACCTGAAATCAGCTCCAAACCTTAGTTCTCTTATATCAGGTCTTAACTTTTTTATTTGTCATCGCTTTTAATCAAGATAGAGTTCTTCTTTTTTGTAACCATTTTCTCAAGTATTTAGTTATATTCTGACAAATCTAAGGCATGTAGTAGAATTTTTTTAAATTTAGCCTTCTTAGGTGATTAGCGATCATATGGACTCACAATTCTGCCGGGATAATAAATGTCAGAGTCCATACTTTAATTTGGTCACTGTGGAACCAAAAATGGCAAAAACCAGTCGCATGTGAACTCAATCACTTTTTTCTGCTGGAAGCAAAACCTTGGGACTAGTGAGTTGATCAGCATAAGCAGCTTCTTCCAGCTTACCGTTTGTCCCGATCTTAACATTCACCCTGAGGCCAAATCAGTAAACCCTCAGGGACTTAGCTGACACAACAGGTGTGGTTTCTTAAGTGTGTGAGTTCAGATGGTACATAAAGAGTGGGAAACGTCGTGTCATCATCGTCTCCAGTTTTATTTGACGGTTATTTCTGCATAATTTTTGTATTTTGTGTATTAGTCACTCCTTGTTTGTGACTCCAAAAAGTCAGCAAATCCATTAGCATGATTAATTCTAAGTTGATGTGAGGGGTGTCAAACTCCGGTCAGGTGTGTTAGATCAGGGAAACAATGAAAACCTGCAGGATGCCAGTCCTCGAGGACCAGAGTTTGACACCCCCGTGTTTGAAGTTACAAAGATCACTGCAAAACAACGATGCAATAACAGTGAGTTGCAAGTCAATTTATTTAATGAATAAACTCCCCAAATGGTCTAAACCATGGCTCACCAACCTTGGTCCTCGAGGACTACTGTTCTGCAGGTCTTATATGTTTCCCTGTTCCACACCTAGTTAAAACAAAATGGATCTCTGTAACAGCTTGTCAAAGCCTGTTAATGATCCACTGATTTGAGTCACTTGTGTTGCAGCAGTGAAACATCTAAAACCTGCACGATAGCAGCCCTCAAGGACCCAGGTTGGTGAGCCCTGGTTTAGACTATTTTTCGTGATAACCACATTTAAGCATTATTGTCTATGTCCAAGCCCTTACACGAGTCATTCTCCTTGCATGTTCCCAAGACACAGTTTGACATTAATGCTGTTATTAGAAGGTGTATGTAAGGCATTTTTTGGTTTAAAGCCACGCTACTGAACTTTGGTATATTTTCCTAGTGAGGTGCCACCTAATAACAGCCAATTCTGCATCCATCTTGCATCCTTCCCCTACGCTTGTCTTGTCTCTTGCTCTGTAGCTTTCTTGCTTTCTTTTCCTCTGTTGCTCCAACAATGTTCCTTTGTTCTTCTTTGCTGAATCAGCAGGGTCAAAACGGCCAATGTTTTGATATCCAGATGCTAGCGTGTGACTCTGTGTCGTTAGGTGAAATGCTGCTGTATGGTGACGCAACATCCCAGAAGAAAAAATAAAAAGTTGAGAACTGTGGTTTGTTAACCTCAGGATGCTGCTGGGCAACGCAGCTCCAATAATGTACATAATAAATCTCACTGTGCCTTCAAAATGAGTCAGTAAAATATTGACATCTTTGCAGTTATGTTGCCCTTTTCTCAACATGAATCCGTTACTGAAAACTAGATGGCCATCAAGAAAAAGCAAAATGAAACGTTCAGATTTAGTAATCTTGTCAGAGCTTTATTGATCCTAATTAAATGTAACGTTAGTCATAAAAAAGGCGACCCCATACACAGCTGATTGATAATCCCCATTCTAGCCGCAGAGAAGATGAGTGCAAAAGGTCAAACAGAGTCCGAAGCTGAGAGTCAGTGGTTAAGAAGAAATGAAAGAGGATGAAGAGGAGGATGGGGGAGGAGAAGATCCCCCTGTCAGACAGAGGCACAGAGCTGTGGTCTGGGCTCAGATGAGTGACATGACCCTGGTGTGGTCCCACACCAAGCGCATTATTGAGTGTCTGAGAGGGATTTAAAGTCCAGGGCTTAGCACAGATCACGCCCCGATTCCCTGCCTCGGGAAAAACCGGGACGGGGTTTGAGCCAGCGTAAGAGGCAGAGGCACAAGCTGGGGGGTGGAATTTAGGTGATCCCAAATTAAATCAGCTCCTGAAGTACTGAGAGACTAGTAGGAGTAAGATAGAACAGACAGTATGCTGTATTATCTGGTATGTGGTGATCCTATCTGGGATAGTTTAGCAAAATTTAAAAGTTTAAATATGTGACATCTTCATCCAATTTGAATATTGTCTTTTTGTGCTTCTCTGTACCTTTCTTAAGCTATTTCTTCACATTTTAGAGAAACATTAGAACATCTTGAATCGATATGTTTCCTGTAAAAGTAAACACTGAGTCACAAAATTTGATTGGTAAGCTTAGTGTTTGTGTTCACAGAATGTCCCGACACTTTCATAGAAACCAGGTGACTTTTCTGTTCAGATATTCCCTGGAACTGGACTTTGAACTTTACAATAATCAGCTCTCCGTTCTGCACGTTGTATTCTGTTACTTAATTCTAAGATAAGGGAGGAGGTAGAGAAATAGGCCTCTATTCAAAATAAAATTTCTGCACTGAATCATGATTTTAAAAAATAAAACTTAAAAAGTGCCAGTGATCAACCAACTATCCTTTTTAAACTATACAACTAATAGTTATGCTAGATTTATTGTCCAACGCTGGATAATAAAGAAGTCAGAATATAATAAGATTTTTAAAAAATGGCTTTTAAACTTCCTGGCTCTTTAATTAAAAGGTAAAAGTATGCAATTAAATTTAAAAAAGAATCTGTCTGCATACTTTTGACTTTATTTAGGACCTGCTGTGTGAAGTAAAATAACCCAAATGAGCGTTATGTAAACACATTCCCTGCACGCACAGCCCAAACTGCCACAGCTGGCTGAACTTGCGTAAGAGGCTCTGGCTCAGACTGTGTGTATGCCATCCGGGTTTGTAGATCATTGGAAATCTGCTTTAGTTCAGGCCTGTGTCACAGGCACCAGCTGCATGGTACTGCATCCGATGGATTAACATAAGTGCAGGATTGAGGTTGTCCCACATAACTAGAGTATGAAAAGAGACCCTTTGGCCTGAATGAGTTCCAAAAAATGTTCATGGCACTTTGTAGGGATTGTCTAGAGGTTAGGAAATTGAATCAACCCTGAGGCTTTGCTGCAGCCACATGAATGTTAAACAGCCATGCCATGATGTAGAAACAATGAATCTGTAAGTGTCTGCTTGACGAGTAACATTTATGTCACTGTTTGTCATGTCGGCTTGCTTTGAATGAATCCCGGTCCGCGTCCACAGATGGTACGGTTAGTTTGGAGTGCTGTGAAATCCCATTTGCACTCTAGTGTAGATCAAAAGAAGCAAACTGGTCCACTGGAAAACCTGGGGTTTTGGTTCAGTTGAAAGTGAACCCTGGTGCAGTTATATTGCCATGTGAAAGCAAACAGCCCATCCACTGAACCAAAGTGAGGAAGTGACAATGAACGCTTTGTAGTGCAACATACTGGATATCTTGCTGCCTCTCTTGCTGCTCATATTGAACAGATTCTGGTGAAAACACCAAAGTTTTGAACACCAAAGCAAAAACAGAAACCACAGGACTGCATGTATTGTTGCTATATTGTTTTCTCGCGGTGAACGAGTTGTTTTTGGTCTTGGTCAATCAATAAGCAGATTTTATTCAGTTTTTTTCTTGGTCAGTGGTCATTTTGAGAAATATGGAGAGCAGTTGTTGTAGCTGCGTGACATTGTCCTGGCAGTTTAGTCCGCTACAGTGTTAGGAGCAAATCAAGCTAAATGCAGGTGCAAAATTTTTGGAACTCCCTGCCCAATTAAACAAAGTTCCTCGGACTGTCCTGGTGTGAGTGCCCCCTTTTGTGGCTTCTGTATTTGTAAGCCTTATGGAGGAAGTGAGACGTGTGTGCATAGAACTACTCTAGCACTGTAAGTGTGGAAGTAAAGGGAGACTGACCAGCCAGTTTATAGAGTACCACTCCTATAAGCATATTCACATTGGAGAGGACGCCCTTGTTGAGCCTGTTATTTAAGAAGCCACAAACTCCTCATAAGGAGGAGAGAAGGTTGGCACTTTCAACAATGGGCCTTTCTGATCTGGAACATAAAGATCAACATATGTTGAGTCACTTCTCACTTCCTGGTTCCAGAGCTTTTCTTTAACCTGTAATCTTATTTCCCCTATTTGTACACACCAAGCTTATCTCATTTGTCTCATTTCAACTTCTTTGTTTCCTCCATCCTGCTGCTACAGTAGTGACCTGCAAATCGCACACAGACAAATATTTTTATAGATATCTCAAAGCCTGGAAGGCACCCAGAGGAGGGGAGGCTTGATGAAGGACCGAGAAATGAAGATATTGGTGTGTGCTTTGTCAAAGTATTTTCGAACAGTTGTGAGGTCTGATTAGGAGCATGGGAGGTTAATCCTAAACTGTAAATGAAATAACAAGCCTATATGTAGTCTTTCACAAACAGATTAAAGTCTTATCTAATAGCAATAATGAAGGTTAAATAGCATAAATTAAGTCAATAAGAAATAAGAAAAAAAGACAATAATGAAATTTAAAGAAAATGTCAAGTAATTCCTTTCAGCTTTTTCTTTTTATAGCCACAGCACCGATTTATGGCAAACTCATCTCGAGGCACTTTTAAAGATTCACTCCAATCCAATTATAATCTGTCCAGTTCGCTATAATACAATTAAAATAATTCCATTACGTGATCCACTTTGTCCAATTTATAATAATTGTGTTAATATAAAGCTAATTCATAAATAATAATAACAATTTAAGGTGAGTCTTGTCTTCAATTCAAGACCCCATCCCCAGCATACACAGGTTAGCGGCAACTGTGGAAAGAAAAAAAACTCCCTTTTAACAGGAAGGAAAAACCTCCAGCAAAACCAGAACCAGGAAAGGCGGCAATCTGTCTCAAATAGCACAAACTTAAACTCCACTAACCCTCAATTAGGATCACATGTCAGACAGACGGGCCAACATAATATTAACTACGGGGAGCTGCAGACAAGCTAGCTAATGTTGTTTTACAAACTCCAAATTATTCTGCTTGTAGGGGATTTGTTCATGAAATACTTTTACTTGTGTTGTTACTCCTGTCTTTTTAGATCATCATGTGTACGTGTGACTGAGAGAGTAAGCACGTTCGTTCACTGTCAGGTAAAAGCATTGTATAAAGAGAGCAGCTGGTAAATAAAACACTGATGAGCACCAAGTTGGTTTTTAAATCTGCTGGTTAATCCCTCCATGCAGGAGACTCCAGTCCTGCAGTTTGCATAAAGCTGTATCAATGCTCAGCAAAAGAAACATTTACAGTGGGTCCAGAAATACATGAAAACGGTTTTATTCACCAATGAAAGCCGTGGTGTGTGTGCGTGTGTGTGTGCGTGTGTTGGGGGATTGGACTCGATGGGGATTGAGATGGTGTCAAAATGACCTCAGCTAAATAGCTAAAATCTAAGGAGCCATTTTCTATGGTTAAATGTTAAAAAAAAACAAACGAAACATCATATCTTTGGCAGTAATAAGAATAAAGGGAGAAAAACTGATGGTGTGTCTACCATCATCCACTGACACATCCTCAGTCCCGCATCCCTAAGAGGAAGATCTATGAGGGGCAGTATATCTCCAAACAGCAACTTTTGGAGGCAGTTTCTAGTCTCCTCAAATGAAATCCAGACAGGAACTATCCAAAAAGTTCAAAGTTCAATGGATGAGAGAGTTCTTGAGGTGATAAAGGAAAGAGGCTCCTATGTTAACATGAAACTGGATCTGGAAAATCTTGATCTATTAAAAGAAAAAAGGAAAAAAAGGTCATTTAAAATTTACTGTAATTCCCCAGGATTATTTAAGAGAAATGNAGGTAATTTATTATTTATTTATTTACTATAATTCCCCAGGATTATTTAAGAGAAATGAACAAAACCAGCATATACACTAATGAAGAGCACAGTGTATAAAACCTGCCTCCAATGAAGGAGAACGCAGCAGATATTACACCAGTGCTTAAAGCTTTTATGGATTAGTTTTACCTCCTGACTCTGATTTCTGCCTGTGTTTAGCTGCAGTACCTTTTTTTAAATGTGTTGATAAAGTTTATTTTATTCTTGACTTTTCTGCCCAACGTTGAGATTCCATATTTGTGTTCATTTACACAATATACGCCTGACTTGTTTCGATGGCACAGTGAATTTTATTATGTGCTTTTCTGGAGTCGTCACTGCCCAGCAGCTTCCCGATGCTGAGAAGCCGTTCTTTTGTTTTCAGGATGCCGCATGATGTAGCAGCCTAGTTCGCCTTTTGTTACTGTTGTACGCTAGCAAACAGATATCAGTGCAGTGGCTGTTTCAGCAAAGAAACATGAGGACATTATCAGAAGAAGAGAGGAAAAGAAAGTGAGAGAGGGACAGAGCAGGAGATAAGAAAAATGTCAACATCGGACTGACTTTTGCTGTTTGGAGAGAGCTCACAGTGCAAGTGGGATGCAAGATGGATGATGAATTAGCTGTAGATAGGGTCTGTTTTGTTTTAGTGTTGTAGTTGGTGCTTAACAAAAATGAAAATATATACTTAATTTCATACATAAATATCACTTTGCATTTAAATAAGAGAATTCACTGTTGTGGAGAAACTGGAACTAATTTACCAGAAGCTTTTACCTTCCCATGAATATGAGGGTAGGTCATGCACTAACAAGTACAGCCATGCACTGATTAGGGAGTAATGCACTTAAGTGGAGTAAAGTGCTCCGTTTCATAATTGGAACAGACTGGATTTGCCTCACTTGATCTGCCAGCATGGCACAGCCTTAACAGTCACAGGAAAACACAGCTTACAGCTGCTGATTTCATCAGCTCAGGATGTGGAACCACAGCAACAATGAGCTACTGTTTAACCAAAACCTGCAGAAAGAAAATGCAGCAAATGTCACAACTTTACATGATTTATAGACACATTTGGATTGAGGAGATGCTTGCATTTAGTGGTGCTCTTTTGCAAATTCTTGTTTTTATTCCAACCAATTGGAAGATGGCTTATATAGACATGCTGGGGCAGCTGATATGGCTGCTTCAGATCAATTTTTAACATTTTCTTAACCTCCAGTTACAACCAGTGGACACATAGGTGTTCAGATATATTAATCAAGATTGTTATAATAAAGAAATGTCAAATTAATTGTCAAATAATTGTTGCATGCAAGATGCATAAAAGCAGTAAAAGCAAAATACAGTTTATACTTTATCTACATGGTGTTAATCAATGCATGATCATTTACAAATACACGATTGCATGTAAAATCTTATAAAAATGCAATGTAGCCACAGCTTTAAAAGTGAAACTGTGACTCAGCCTTGTGAGCAGTCACACACAAAGCATCTTATAAATGTGTTTAACTTACATTAATACAATGCTTCAAAGATTAATCGGAATTAAATCTGATCACGGTATGCTGAAACTGAGCAGTACCCCGTATGGGTCCAGCAGAGGTCATTCTTCTGAGTGAAAGTAGACAAATCTGCTGTTGGCAGATTTCTCACGCTGTGGCAACCGGTGGCGACAGACTAGTCAAGCTGCAGATGTTCACAGATTATAGGCTTGTGCAATAATCAGCTTGGTGGAGACGTGCTCACTCTCTCATTACCAGTGCCCTAATGTTGCACACAAAGAAAGTTGTCCCTTTTCTTCATAAAATACACAAGTGCAAGTTTATTTTTAACCCCTAAGCATGCAAATAAAACAAAATAAATCATTTGCACACTGACACATTTCGTGCACACACAAACACTAAAGGCCAGTAGGTCACACAAGAAGTATTTCAACCCATTTGAGAAATCCTCCTCTGCACAAAAAGGTCATTAAAGTTGAAGCAGTGCTCCCAGGGAGTGTCTGCTGCTCGCTTGGGGTCAATAGCTCAATAATCAGCTGGGTATACACTGAGAAAAGCATTGTTTTTCACAGAGAGGCAGGATCAGGTTTTGGGAGGCAAAAAAGTTTGCGCAAGAAATCTAAATCAAAGAAGTCTAATGTAGCACAACATACCATTGTAACTACTAAAACACATGCTGTGTTTCTTGCTTCTCTTTTTTTTTGCATTCCTACCCCGAGTGTGAGGTTATTTATGCTTAAGGACAAACACCACCAGCAGTTCAGTAATATTTACTAAGGAAGAATTGTAAAGTTTGCATGTGACAACCAAACTCTTGAATATATCTATTCATTTTTGAGGTCAGACCAGAACTCTGCTTCACCCAAAAGTTGCTCGGGGCGTATCTAAATTTGAAATGCAAGGTTGCTTTTCTGAGCTATCATTGGACTGCAGAGAAAAGCAACACATTTGCAGGATATTAAAGACAAAACAGAGCTGATAAAATGCTCTCTGAGTGGACTGATATCATATAAACACAGGTATATCGCAGCTATCTCAAGGTCTGTGTGATAAAAATATGAACTCTGGGTATGCATATTTGTTTTACTGAAAAGATGTTTTACTATCTTAACTTGTATTGAAGCACGTATCTAAAGAGATTCCATGTAAAGTCTTGAATAACCGGTAAAGCTAACAGCTGTAATAATGGTCTATTTTTGGCAAGGATTGCAGGAAGTACTTTTCTTTAATGGATGATTCATCCTGGTTGTTGACAAGAACATTGTCCAATGTTCCCAGAGGATTTCTGCTGAAAAGCCTCCCACTCATCTTATCCATTTTAAGGCTCAATCAGGAACCAGGTTATCAGATGAGTAAAATGCCAAACTTTTTTTTTTGCTTGCACTTTTCTCATCTATTTTAAATCCATTTGGCAGAGCAATTCTGTTCTTTCTCCTGAGACAAAGCAGTAAAATATATAAGAATTGATTTGGGCTTCAGAACAAGTCATTCAGAACTATGGTAATCAGATTTTACATGGAGGCATCTCTGTGTTGCACTGATTTAATAACATTTGCTGTTGGGACACAGGCAGCAAACGGGGAAATACGAGGCGGTGGAAAATGCAAACGACACACTGATTAACCAGTTAATACAGTGAATGCTGGAAGTCAGCGTATTTCTAAGTAACTGGAATGCAAATCAATATCTCAATTCCAGTTACTTAGAAGTACAATGCTGCAGTATTTCAGCAAAAAGCTGAAAAGTTGCAGAAACATGAAGATTAACAGTTACTTAGAGTCCATGTCGGCTGTATTTAGTGGTACATGTTTTAAGCAATATGCCTGCTTTTTTCTTACAGCTAATAATTATGTGCTTTACTGTCTAGTGTTCATTATGTTTTATTGTATTTATCTCATACTTTCATTGTATATTTGTGCAATGACATAAAATATTGTAATCTTAATTTGAATCTCAGTGTTTTGATCAATGTGTATATATATATATATATATATATATGTGTGTGTGTATATACTGTAAAGCACTTTGTATTGCATGATAATGTATGAAAAGGGCTATACAAATAAAGTTTGAATATATATATATGTTTATATAAAATTCCTGTAGTTTTGCAGCGTTTTAAGAAACCTTCATTGAAAGACACAAGCAATTACCCAGGTGTAAAAGATTTAAAGCAGCGTTAGTTTTCCGCCTTAAAACTCTGTACGTCTGACCTGTTTTAATAGCATAAATACATTCATTATGCACATTCCTGGAACCATTGTTACGCTGCAGCATCTGAGAAACCACATTTCACAGTATTTTTTTCCTTCTTGGAGCATCACGTGACAGCTGCGTTTTACTTTGCTTTACTGTGTCACATGCCAGCAACTGGATATCGACACACTGACTGCTTTGGTCATGCACAATGGCTGATTCAGCAAAGAAATCCAAGAGAATATTATTGGAKGAAGCATGCAAAAGAAGTAGATAAGCCTGTAGAGAGCTTWGAGAAGGGAAAGGTTGAATTTGTTTTYGTTRGGTGCTGCCAAAGTTCWGTAGTATTCTTTTAAATCCAGWAATACGGCTTGAGAAGTTAAAGTCAATGCCGGTGTCCAAAAGAAAATAATTGCTCTTTTTACTTCTACCTTTTCTTGTGACTGGCTGCTTGCTGTTTGGTTGATGGTCGAGTTTAGGCATCAAGGACTATTTGGTAAGATGACGATGATGAGGGTATCATGGTTTGCCTTCGAAGAATCACAGTGTCTGTCACGTTTGGCAAATTTTTCTTTCTTACTAACTGGTGGCTCCTGTCCCCTCTACGTTAAATATAACTTGATGTTGTTTTCCTTGTTTTTTTCTTCTTGTTAGTCATTGGTAAAACCATGTGTTGGGGACCAGGTCGGACTAATTGCCAGTTCGTTTATACCAGTCCATCATAACCTTGTTACTGGAAATGAGGCGATTCTTCTCATTAATCATATTTAACCTTTATTTGAGTCTGTTTTTCTGTACACTTAGAGATTTATCATAGAACACTAAATCACTGAACTGGCCAGTGCAGAATGATGTTAAGCTCAAATAAGAGAGTGCCACCATTCATGAGGAGGGGGGGGTGTTATAATCAGGAAGCTCCTGTTATATTGGAAAGGAGTTTGGCATGGAGCTGAAGGGACAGGAAGTTTAATTCTAAACAGGGACTGAAACCATCTAATAATCGTTCTCCTCACTCTAAATCAGATAGAGTCCAGTCCCAACAGGGGGGTAAATCAAAGGCGTTAGCATAAAACCCAAATGTGTTTGTAAACATAGAGAAAGCCTCAGTGAGAGTTGCAGGAAATTACAACGTTATATATAATGGAGGCGATCTGGAAGCCTTGGAATTCAACCAAACATGCTAGTGTCCAAAGTACATCACTTTGGAATTTCACATCTATAATGGCCCTTAAATGCTGCAGAGATCTGTGGATCTGTAATTGCTCTTATTAAAGTGTCCTCTTGGAACATTACATTTCCAGCATGCCCAGTAGATTGGCATCTATGGAAAGAGGTTTTTCAAACATGCCCACTGCAGATCAAGCCAGAGGACAAGGTGCAGCAAAGTGGTGGTCTGCAGAAAGCCTCGCACATGCTTTAATAGGAACATGCATGCATATGGAGATGACGGTATATTACATCAATCACTTGCATCAAAACAGAAAAATAAACAAAATACACTCATAAAAACAGTAGCTAGGTAGGCTAATGCAAGGTTAATTTATTTGATGCAGCATGCCAAGAATGTATATACTTTATGGAGTTACACTGTAAAAAGAGAATAGTTGAACTAACTTAAATTAATTATTTTATTTGGTAACAAGTGATTGATTTAAGTTTTAATTTGAAGTTTTCTGTTGGTTTCCTTTGCTAAGCTAATATTTTTATGAATAATTTTGTATGGACAGTTATTATAATAATTATATTGGACTAATGTAGATTTGTTGAACTTGGATCATAATGAATTGGCTTGAATTGATTATGTCGTTACAAGGCATTGAGGGGACTTTGTTTAGAATTGGCACTATACAAATAACACTGAATTGAATTGAATTGAATTAAATTAAATTAAACTCAGCGATTTTGACTTAAATTTCATGGAAACTCATCTTAAAAGATTCAAGTTGTTCCTAATGAAACATTTGATTGATTCAAAAGCTTTATATTTACATCTTTCTTGATAAAATAGCTTGGAAGTATTTTAACTGTATACACGAGGCTTTAGTTTCTATATGAGAACATTTTACTACAAATAGAAAATATTGAGATAATATATCAACATGATTCATAACTGCTGGAGTAATTTAACCACCACTGTTAGGTGGTATAGTGTGTGTCTCTAGATATAATGTCCTTCACACTCATAAAGCCAACTTTAATGTATAAACTAGGGGTGGGATTAAATAAAAAAAAAATTGTTAATTAGAGGTTTTGTAATTAATTATTCCCCCCTAAAGGGTGACTTTTGTTTTTATTTAAATAGATTTTTGTGGATGACTGAATAAAATAATAGACATAGACAATAATATTGTAAACTCAAGCTCCAGTAATGTCTGGAAAAATGCATTTAATTGCATTTCAATTCAAAACAGTAGAAAAGTATCCCTGGCCAAAAATGATCAGAGCTAAAGTAGAAATTATTAGAACCATTTTAAGCATTTCTAACTAGCAGCTCAGGCTGGTCTCTAATTAAGAGTCTACAACACGTTACCGTACTTTAAATGTTTTCATCCGCACTTTTCATTAATATGCATTCGTATCTGACGGTAAGCCAGGGTGGGATCAGCCAGTAGCAGCTTTGAGTCGCGTCATGGATCAGAACATCTCCCGTCCCGGAGCCGGGAGCTTGGACTGATGCAACATGAGGAACGAAGCTGTTGAGTTTCAGATGGGGGAGGAGCTGAGTCAGCATTGGGAAAGTAAATGCTGTGTGCTGTCACGTCAGTCTCCAAAAGTCTCCAATATCCCCCAAAAAAGTCTCTTTATAAAAAAAAAAGTTTTTATTTTTTAAATAGAATTTCTAAAGGGGCCTGAAAATAATAAAATAACCACGCATGGCATTGTTTGGATAGCAAACTACGTTTTAACAGAGTTAAAGTCCCACCCCTAATATAAACATAACAGATTTTAACAACAACATTGTCTAACACCGTGGTTTTCAATCTGAGGGTCGGGAACGAGATCATTTCAGGAGTCGCTGGATAATTGTAAAAAATGTGTAGTCTACATTTATCCAATAAATCTTTTTTTTTTCTTTTCCCCAGGCTTTCAAAATTAAACCATTGCAATTAAGAAAGAGTGCAAATTGAACTTTTAAATAAAAACAATTTAAATACAGCAGCGAACAGCTGGTTCTTTAACCTGAATTTAAATAAACTCAGTGTTTGTAACCTGATAAATCTTTGAAATTAGCACATACATTTTTTAACATAACGCATAGACAACAAGGTTAGTAGACATGACATATTAAAAATCTCAGTTTGACATTATCCTCTCTAAAGAAGCTGATTTTGGGCATGAACGTGCCTTGTCACATCTGTGAACCACCAAACACCACTTTATTCTCCTTTTTATGAAGACAGTTTTGCAGCCTTACATTTAGAGGATGCTGCAGGATGACCTATTGGATATGTTACACAATTAATCATCGAGGTTCACACTGCAGGGCATAATGCTCACTTTGGATTTTTTTTTTGTGAAATCCGATTTTTTTGAGAATCTGTTCACATTTCCAATTAAATGCGACTTGTATGTGATCTCCTGTATGAACCTTATGCGCACCAAAAGTGTCCCGCATGCGTAGAAGACACGGCGACATGACAGTGAGTGTGCGTGTGACGTCTTCGTGTTTGCGGAAGTAAACACGGAGCTTATGTTGCAATTATCCAACCGTAACCAGCACATTTTTGATGGCATCATTTTAAGGAGGCGATTGCAAAAAGGGGAGAGCCAGATTTTTGGCCATTGCATTTTGTGGAGCAGTGGCAGCAACGTCTACATAGAGAAACGTGTGGGTAAGGAGTCACAATCAGGAGTGAGGGGAGAGTGATGTGGGCGCCTTTACAGATAAGAGTTTATAAACAATGATGCGTATGACGTGTAGTTTGGATTAATGTGACCTGACCGTTCAGACTGAAGTCGCATGGCAAAAGATCAGATACATAACGGATTTAGGACCACATATCCAAGTGGCCTGGGTCGCATTCGAAAAAATTGGATCTGTGTCATTCAGACTGTCATGAACAGATCAGATACAGGTCGCATAGGGGCCAAAAAATCGGATTTGGGTCATTTCGGCCTGCAGTGTGAACCTAGCCCAAGTCGTCGCATGGGAGGGGGTGGGGGGGCAACAATGCATCTTGAGGGCCGTGACTCAAAAAGTTTGAAAACCACTGGTCTAACATGTAACATGACACATGCTGTAAAGCACATAATTAAAATCTATAGGGTTTCAGTCAAAAAAGGTTATAATATTTCTCCTAAATATGCATTTCTTGTGAATTCTTGATTTGCAATCAGTACTAAATGATCTAGGTGGATCTGATTAGCTAAATATATTAACTTGGATTAACTTTATTCAGTTTCTTTTAACAAAGGGAAGCAGTTTGATTCTTGTAATTTAAAGTAATTTGAATCAACAAAAGTAAGTTTTTATCACTAAACAAAATAATTGGGATTCATTTAAAAATAGTCCTTTTGTTCGACTGCAGCCCAAACACACTTTTTAGAGTGTAGAGCTATTGATACTGTTTATATTATCATCTCCAACAGATAAATACAAATTTACTGCATTTTTCATATTTTGATATATTTATTTATTTATTGTAAATGAACAAAAAATAAAACAAAACAAAAAAACTTCAAACTTAACATTTAGAATTTAAAAAAAACTACATGAAAGCAAAACATCTGTCATGTAACATGCCAGTGTGGAAAAAGGAAATTCCCAGAAGCTGTCATGAAACAAAAGTACAGATTCTGTTTTGGAAAGATTATGGATTTTTTTTTCCACTATTATTTGATAAGGATTAAGATACACAAAGAGTCCATATTTCCTGGCTTACTGCAGCTCTGAGGTCCAGGCTGTGCTGGGAAGATGTTAGATTGGTACACTGATCAGAAAGGGAGAGTGAGCCACACTTCCAGGAATGATGAAATGCCTCAGAGCCATGTTCATGAATGTCAGTCATGCCCTGGCGGAGAACTCGGCTGCTGAATTAATACTATATGTCAAACAATGCTCAATCCGGTTTTATTGGTCTGTTCCGGTTGCACACGGTCTGAGCCTCATGCAGACCTGTCCCAGCCTGCCTCGTAAAGCTGAAATAGCTCTCTGGTATTAGACTTAACATTTAATGGAGGACAGTGGCAAAGCTTCTAGATCTGTCCAGAGAAAACAATCTGTCTGCAAACCAAAAGCAAACGTTCTATTAACTGCGTCTTTAGTTTTATTTATTTAGTTTACCATCTTTTAATGAATAAAATTCAACACAAGATGGTGGATTCACGTATTCAACTTAAGAATTTTCATGGTTTCGTTGAAAGGCTGTATTTCAAATCATGAAACATTCTTTGATTATTTATAATTATAACTATAATTAGACATGCAACTAATTAATAATTCTGCAAATTAATCAACAGTAGTGGATGTCATTTAGTTCTACTGTATATATTTTAAGATAGGACATAAAGGATGTAAAGTACCTAAAGAATATTTAAGGTTTATGTGCATGTTCTTGGTGTCATCGTGGAATGTATTACTAGTGTAAAACAATATATCTGTTACTGTGCCTCAGTAAATTTTAATATAACAGAGGAGAGATGCAACATTTCTATCCTATTTTCCCATATTTGACCAAAAATAACACCAAAAATAATGATCCATGCACACAGTCAGCACTGATTACAGCTACAAAATCATTTCTAAACGTTAACTTTTGCACCTAAATACATTTTCAGTCTTGTTTTTGTGGAGGTTAGGGTGTCAGCTTTTGACGTCAGCAGTTGAAAATAAATACTACTGCCCTTTTTTATGTTTTTTTTTTATAGCAGCTGATTGTGTCTGTAATTCTTTCAGTCAGTTGGCCTTAAGGGGTTTTTTTGTTGAGAATTTGTTGCTAATAAAAAAGGATTTATTAAGTGTTCTGAACTGAAGTTTCTACGGCTATGGATACTCATTCAGAAGGGAAGGGATAATAATGGAAACTGCATCGAAGGTTTTCGAAGAGCATGAAACTAAAACCTTTCGGGGCAGATGATGGTAAAAAGTGACAAGAGAAATGACAGAAAATCCTAAATGAAAACTGCAGGTAAGCAGATGAAATGGCATCAGCTGAAGAGCAGATCCAGCTTAAAAGGTGGAGGCCATCAGAGATGTCACAGGTGAGCTGCATGATCCATCAGTCAGGCTTAGCCACATCCTAGGGAAGCCTGGAACAGGAGAAACATGATAAATCCACAAAACCCAACCAAAACAGTCCAAAACCATAAGAAAATCAATTTATAATCACATTAAAAAGGGTAGAGTAACATTTCATATTTCAGAAGCTGAAACTAGAGAATCATTTATTACCCGTACAAATAAATAATAAAACCCACACACATGAATTTTACTTGTGCAATAGTCGAATCAAGTCTAATCAAACATTTACCTCTACCAGTAGCATCGAGCAGAACACATAAAAATTCAATCTCTTCCATTCACTTTTTGTACCACCTTCTCACGACACCATGTAGCCCGGGTTATTTCCTTTTAACAAGATGCTAAGTCGCAGGATTTCTTAGATTGATTAAACAATTATTTAGAAACACATTTAATGAGTCCAGGAAACCACTGCTTCTGCGAGCTGCTAGCAGTTTCCAGTCTTTGTGTGCAGCTAGCATAATTAGACTGCCTTCTGGGTTAGAAAACAAAGCTGTAGTGATCTTCTGATTCATCTCTTAGTATAAAAGGTGTAATACCTGTATGTTTAAAACAACAAATCCACAACATGGTGAAAAACTAAAATAAAAAGGCATGTTTCTCCTGCTTCTGACTGCACTGTTGCTAAGACAAATCCACAAATCAATCCTGTCAGCTATTAATGAGTGTAGCTTGTCTTTGTCTGATGTGATGGCCACTGTGGGGTCTTCCTGTTCCAGCTTTCCTGTACTATGCCAGATGGTCACCCTTATACACAATGCAGTGCCCTTTCCTTCATGTCCTGTACACTGAAGCTGATACTGAAGCTCGTGACGGGAACTGAATGTGTAATTGATTAAAGAGGCAGCTTGTTGCTCAGAATACTTTTACTGGTCTCCAGGGCCCAAACCCCTTTTTTTTCGGTGACATATTCAGACCCTCGCTTCTTTTCAGGTCCTTTTGACATCTTTGATTCTTTTGCCATCTGTTGCCAGAGTTTAGCCAGCCTCATAAATCCCTGTGTCGCCTCTTTGTGTTATAAAGTTGATGACTTCAAGTAAAAATATTATGCGTGCTGCTGATAAATCCTAAGGTCATCATCAGCCTTGGACTGATTCCAAACTACTTCATATGCTTTTAAATGCAGGAATTTAACAGCAAGTCTATGCTCATATTCTGTTCTTTTTTCATTCTCCTCCCTCCCTGAAACTCTGCTCATGCAGCAACATGCCCTACATCATGTTTAGATCCTACTGAGACAGAGGAATGGCACTTTTATTGGCAGAAATACAAATATAGCCATTACTACAGGCTATTGTTTGCTTGAACTTTATCATTTCACAAGACAGTCTTTGTAAATATCAACATATTACTGAGAATGAGCAGCAAAGAACTGCTTCCCAATCCAGACATTAGCCTACTGTGTTCCTAAGACAAGCAGACAGTTCTCTCTTAACCTTTATCAATTTAAGACAGAATAGCAGTTTTCATTAGACATACCTTCATATAAGCTGTTTTATTGTGAACTTTGACATCCTTTTGGATAATTAAATAACCTATTTAATACCCTTAACTGAAATAAAATTACTATTTTACTAAAATTAACTATTCTGATCTTTAAATTTTATCTTTCTATTCCTGTCAAGTCTAATTTTGCAGATGGATAGTGTATATTTTAACACAACAACAATAAATATAAAGACCAAAATGCACAAAAGATGCAGACAATGTCAATGACAGTGTTATTGAGTCTTTCCAAGAAGGTACTGTACAATCTCAAACCCCCCCAGCATTAGTGACAAGCGGACAGATGACTATCTACCCGGAAATTCAATTTGCAGCCAGCTCTTTTAGCCCCCTCATGTAATTCAAATGGACAGCTTGAAGCCCTCGCTGTGTGTTGATGACGAATTTGAAATACAGGTGAGAAATAGCTGCACAGATCCCCTGTGTCAGCGTGGAGAGTCGAACAGAGCAGCATGTGTTCTGTCCTGACCACAGAAAGACGTCCTGGAACCATCCACAGAAAGGTTTATAGGGCTGATGTACTCGTCTATAAAATATGCAGCACATGTCATTTACAAATATTTACACCCGGCATGTTGCCAGACAACTTCATGTTCTACTTCAAATATCCTGCCCTCAGTGCTTAAGGCGTTGAGGCATTATAAGCATTTAGAACTGGAAATATAGAAAATAATGCAGCTGTTTTAAGAAATCCAGAGAGTTAAATGGAAATAGCACCATGTTGTTTATTAGAAAGGCCAACAAGCCTGTGATTAGCAGGTTAGTCAAACTCATCATTTATGTAATGTAATTCATTTAAAATGAAACAGAGCAAACAGCAGAAGAAATGGATCTGGAAAGGGAATTTATTGTATAAACACCATTTCATTGTGGCTCTGTGGCTGTTTTATCAATGTCAAAAGGAAAAACTGACACCGGGTTGGCCCTCCTCGGCCCTTCATCCATTCAATCTCTGTGAATGATTCCCTCCTTCGCTGGAAGAGCTCTGAGGCAAACACATCAAACAAGATTACATATTTAGAGCAAGGGTATATTTACTCCCCTCTGAGACATATTTAATTTGACTGTTGCCTTGGTA
This sequence comes from Melanotaenia duboulayi, assembly GCA_026261665.1. Classification (NCBI taxonomy): domain Eukaryota; kingdom Metazoa; phylum Chordata; class Actinopteri; order Atheriniformes; family Melanotaeniidae; genus Melanotaenia; species Melanotaenia duboulayi. The sequence goes on along the minus strand of CM047993.1, from coordinate 6,690,332 downwards.
ACATGAATCTCACAAAGAGACCATGGGGTTGGCTGTAATTATAGAGCAAGGCCTCTTCATCAGAGGCTTTAATCAGAAAAATGAATATACTCAGGCTGTTGACAAGCCCTGTGGCAACAACTTCAACATGACCTGAAGATACTATGTAATCGCAACCAGAGGAATTAAAACTACTCATTGCACTTCAGCTTGCAATCCTTTCAAATAAGCACAAGGTTTCATTTTTAAACAGTGATGGCACTTGGTGTCAATATTTAGTTTAGTATGGTACAAAAAGGAGAGAAAAGCTGCTGAAGGGTCACTGGGTTTAATGGTTGTCGACTAGAATGGAAGGACAATTCATTTGTCTCACACTGGGGGGAGAATAAATTATTGAGGCCAGTAGAGGCATTCCTCCCCGTACAGGCACTTAGGAAAGCTGCTGTAAATAAAGCGATGAAAAAACACTCAAAAGACGTTCTCATATATACACGTACAGGTTAAGTGTTATTTCAGAGGTCTGCCGTAACAGCGTTTACATGTCTTGATGTTAAAGAAAAAAATAACCTCTTTCCCCCCTTGGCTGTAGATGCTCTGTTTTAGCTCCTGTTTTTTCAGGCTTCTCATATAAATACTCAGTCTGAGAGAAAGAGGAAAAGACCTAATACACGTCAGGAACACCACCTCTAAACTCAACTGTCCTATGGATATCATAATAGAAGTGCAGGGGAGGGAGATGTTAGTAAAATTAAAATCTCTCATGGATAAATCTTGTTATTCCTTGTATGACACTATTGGGCCCCAGCAGCTCTTTTAACAGTAGACTGCTGCACCAATGATGCAAAAAGGACTAAAGAAATAACTAAAGGACCACTGCTGGACTTTTAACACCAGGATAACAAATAAGTTTTCACTGTTTCTGTCTGTATAACTCACATTTTCCTATATTATCATCCTGTGCTATTACGCTGTGCAGGGTGGTAATGTATGCAATAAACTGTAACAGATTTGCATATTTTTGGAAATGTATTTACTTACATATCTCGTGTATATTCAACAATGACAATGACATTATGGTGCATCACATTTAGTCCATATATCTGCGCTTCAAGGACTTGTATGTCCTTTTAGATCATTTTTTCATCCAATTTTTGACCATCGTTNTCCTTTTAGATAATTTTTTCATCCAATTTTTGACCATCGTTTTTGGTTAAGTGACCACACATGGGACGATTGTTCTGTGAGAAAGTGTTTCTCTTGCAGAACTTCCAATTTAAATTTTCATAAAAGGTCAGCCAGACACTGGTGACAAATTTACTACCCTTTTGGTTCATTAGAGAACAAACAAGTCCTCTCCCAAATACTGAGTAGCAAGTTCAGGAAAATGGTTTAGTATTAATTTACACTGTTTAATATGCAGTCTGCGTGTGTGTGTGTGTGTGTTTTCAAGAAAATCAGGCAACATCATCCAGTTCCTTTTGAATTTCCCTTGGGATCAATAAAGTA
>CM047993.1:6654416-6679645 GCA_026261665.1 Melanotaenia duboulayi | reverse complement strand
CTATTCTATTCTATTCTATTCTAATCAAATCAAGCGAATCTGTACATTCCGTGAACATTCTGTATGAAATGAATGCAACTCTCAAAATCTGCTCACTGAATATTAAAGAGGCAGTAAGCGAAAGGTTTGCTGTTGTGCGCCGCCTGTAGACCAAAACAAAGCATGTAATGAGCCACACCTCCCTCTACCTCTTCTCCCCACTCGCCTTGTTCACAAACAAAAGTGCAAACACACTACGCTAAACAATGTTATGATTTTGTGAAACATGTCGAAGTAACTTATGTTTATGTTGTTACTTACTGTCGTGGAGAAGAGCTAGTTTTGAGTCAAATCGTAGCTTCGTTAGCTCTCGCAGTGCTTTTTCAAAATGAAAAGGCCAGTGTTAATCTGGGTTATTCCCTTTCTCTGTCCGACAACTTCTTCGCTGGTTGCTGATCGTCTTCTGGTCAATGTTTCGTTCCGCTTTCCAACATTTTGCTTCAAAAATATGCGTTGCCTTTGCTCGCTGACTGAAGCCTTTTACGGGGAGGGAGGGCTTAGAGAAAAGGGAGGAGGTGGCGGCGAGTCACATAAACGCCGGCCCGGCTATTAACATCGGGCTGGAGAACAACAGTGTGTGATGTCATACTGTACTCCAAATAAATTCACACCTCTAGTTCTTCACATAGACATTTTTTAATTACTCAAATCTAGAAATTATGAATTTCTGCTTATTCCCCCTTTAAGCAACAACAAGCAGCTGCTGAAAAAAAAAAAAAAGACCAGTGACATGACCGCTGGATTTTTTTTAACCATGAGACATCTAAAGCTCTTTGATTAACACTTTACATTTGATTTGTCTGCAAAAACAGGGGTGTTGCCATGCTGCCCTAACTGGTGGGTATGTATTTAGCAGGCCATCATGAGAGTTAATCAGTCTTATTATAAGTAAGTCAATTTTATTCATATAGCTCATATTGTTTTTATTATGTAAAGCACTTTGTGTTGCTCCTTGCATGAAAAACACTTCATAAATAAAGTCTGATTTATTATTATTACCAGTTACAAAATTATTTATGGTAATAAAACAAATAGACAAAAAGAGATCCATTAGAAGCAAAGATGTTAAGACACAAAACAAATTAATGTAAAATGTAGGAGCCTTATAAAATACACAAAAAGTGCAGTAAAATAAATAAAAACAGAAAGATGGGGAAAAACAGTATTAAAACATGATCAAGTTTAAAATTCAAGCTTAAAAGAAACAGATGCAGATTTGGACTTCTAAATAAAAATCTATTGAAATACAGGTTAGGGGTAATTAATTGCATTAAACTTTGAACTAGTACTGTGGCAGCTTAGTAATAGTTGAATTTCCCCAGTAGTTTCTGAAGGAGCTCTCTTGTTTTTATTTATTTATTGGGTTGATCAATAATTAAACTAAAAGTAAGAGGTTAAAAAAATTAATAAATTGATGTCATCCAGTTTTTAGTAAAACTTGCACCAGAACATTTTTTGATCACCACTGACCTCAAATCAAGAAAAATCCACATTTCACCAAAGTTTCAGTGTAGTGACAGCATGTTATTACAGTTAACCGCTTGGGATGTTAACTAATGATGACTAATAACTAATGATAACTAATGAATTATTTTTAATTATTGTTGGTTGTGTCATTTGACTGCTCGAAAGTTACCGGACAACCCTGTGTTTAAAAACAGTTATCCAGGCAGCTGCTGCCTCGTGACAGGGAGGTCTGTAATCTAATATTAGTTTTAGCAAAAACAATGTCCACACCAAGTTCCTGCTGCAAAGCAAGACATAATTTAAGTTAATAAATTACAATAAGTAAGGTGAACTTGAAATGACCTGTGAGTTGAAAATAAAGCCAGGATTTTGTAAAGTATCTTTCTAATTTACCAGGAATTGATCACATCAAGATCAAGTTTCTTCCACAGCTTCATGTACTTATAGCATAGTTTATAAAAGTTCTACAAACTCACATCATTCTAGTTAATTATACCCAGTCACTCAAGTTAAAATCTTTTTTGAGGCAATGAGTTTGTAAATTTTTATTTAGTAAAGCCAACTTGTTAGATGTTTAAGTGCAGATGCAAACATCTGAAGCAATAAAAATATGAATACTATCAATAAAGCACACAGGATTCTAATTAAACTGGTAAGTTGTGGAAATGGCTATAAGTAAGAAGGAGATAATGACAATGGGTTAAACTATTATGATGTGAATTAAATGGATAAAGATTATGCTGAGAAACAGAAGCCATGGAAATATTTTGAAATATTCAGAAAAAGAAGGGGAAAGTGTTTTTGTAGAAACAAGCGTACGTGACCCAAAGCAGGTTTGAGTTTGTGACTTTTCCAGACATGGGTGTTAAAAACAATGAATGAATAACTGTGTGATTTAAGAATAACTATGTTCCTTTAAACTTTTGCATGGTGGCATATTTGAGAACTAGCAGTGTGAGCAGGCCAACAAAGTTTTTAGACAAAATGAAACACATTATATGTCTGATTCTGAACTGTCTAGACAATATATTTAAAGTTTAATCTAATAAATGTTTTTGTCTGGAAACAGCCAAAGAATCAGAGTTACAGTTTGCATATCTGTAGGACAGCAGATGGGTCTCCAGAGCCTGACTATTTAATCATTTTGAAGAGGGGTAGGGGGGTGAACTGGTGCTGGCAGAGACAGGGATTATACTGTATGGTCTGGTGCTTCAAATATTCATTTCCAGCATCTGTATCTGACTTTAATATTCAGTTACTGCCCTCTGGGCACAGTTTGGACTGGCAAGAGGCGAAAAATGTACCTCTTTGAGGTCACAGTAATTTATGAAAACTGCAACATTTCAGCATTTTTCCAGTGAAACAAGGTTGCTGTGACTCAAGGGAGAACATCAGAAGTACTTTTTTTTTTTAGTTTCTCAATGCACCACATGAACATTTTGAAGTTCCTACTTTTCACTGACAGTTTCAACACCATTGATACTCCTGCTCTTCACTCTCCTTCCCCTTTTTTTTAATCATGATTGCTACTGGTCTCTTAGTCAATGGAGAACACTAAAGGGGCATATCCTTGCACAAAGCTGCTTACAGTCTCTTTTAGCACAGCCAGGACAGTATAGGGGATTTCTGCAAGCTAGCTCTCTTTCTCAGTCATAATTAGGCCACCCACATTCACAGTCATGCGCCTCATAGGGTGACTCCAACACCTTCCATGGTAAAAACATATAATGATTTATTGAAAAATAGAGTGAAAACGGAAACATGCTTGCGTGCAGTTAGGACTGTATCTTTAAATAGGACATCTCTTTTGCTCTGGTTGTTGTTTTTCCTCAACACATAAAGCCAAATCTTCAGGATTTAAACAGCAAATAAATTAAGAACACAAGCTGCTACATAGTTTTAATTCATTCCAATTTTATAACATTTTTTTAACATCATTTTTATTAATTGGGATTATACTTATTTAATAATTAGTCTGCTCAATTCAGAATGATGCACATAGTAAAATTCAAGAGAGTCCTTTAGGTCTGCGAGTAGAAGTTATGCAATTTCCATAGTTTCATGTTGCAGGCAAAAGTACATAGAAGGGGGAGTGTACGCCCTTAGGGGAAATGTGATTGGTTCAATTATGCAGCGTAATTGATTGACAAGAGCGTCAACCAATCATTGGCCACACTTAGTCTCTCCCTTGCTGGCCGTAGGGACAACGTTCAAGGGAACATTTGTTCTGGACGGGGAGGTTTCGCCGATGTCGACTGGCTTTATGTCGTAACACTTTCTACTTGCCTTTAAATCGGATATAAAATCTTGAAGAGGATTCTTTTCTTTTAAACGAGCAGGCGAAAATCTATTTAGGTTTGCATTCTACCGATCATTTAGTAAAGTTTACTAAAGTGGAAGTGTTTTAGTGTACAAGGAAAGACGAGCCGTTGGAACCGTTTGTGGATTCGTGCACACTCGGTAAGTTACTGCTGCACATTCTCGCTAACTTTGTAAGCAAAATTTTTAAAGAATTGTTTTCAACAAAATGACCAGAAGCCTGCTTGTTATCGCCGTATATTCTTTAAGTCAGTTAAAAACTGTAGTTTCTTTGTGCCTTTGCCTTAACTTTTAGTCGTTTCTTTTTGTGTTCCTTTCTTCTCGTTTATTCTGCTAACTTGGCTAACTGCTCACTCGACATTTTTTTTTACTGTTGGGTTATTACGTTAGCCTAGATTTATAAGATATATATCCAGCACCTTTTACAAACTTTAACATACAAATAAAGTATCTAATCAAGAGATTGTATAACGGTGATTTTAGCCAGCGATAGCGGTTACGTTAGCAGCCATATGTTGGCTGTGCAGCGTTGTGTCCCACAAATTGTAAAAAGTACCATAAAAACCGGCTCATGTTAATGGAGTCTTGAGCTGTGAATGATTTACTTTTATCTCATGTTATTAAGTTGTTAGCTGATATGAACTCTCTTGGAAGGGTAAGTATAATGAAACAATAAACATGTAACATACGATAATAAAAACATTAAAGACTAAACTATTTTTTTTTTTCCATTGAGCTATTGCGATATTCAGACTCCAGTACACATACAAGTTCAGACAAAACATAAAATATAACTTTCAGGTGTTTTTTTTTTATATTTTTTTCGTTGCTGGACCTCAATACAGATTAGACAAATAATTGCTTGTTTAGTTTAACGTAATATTTTAGAAGTCTTGCAATATTATAAAGAACTTATTCCCAATGTAATATTTTGCTTTGCATAATTACATTAAATATAATTTATGTCCCCACTTTATTTTCAATATATAAAATGACCCTAAAGTGATTAATTAGATTTTTTTTTTCTAAAATTTGACTTAGTCTGTTAACATGTGATCATTGCATGTTTTATAGGCTGCAATTGTCTAGAGCAGTGAGTAATAACATGTCCTCTGTTCTCATTTTACAGGTCTGAATAAGCACTCAAGATCACAGCTGCAGGCCATTTACTGATGGGTACATACTGTGAGGCTACACACCAAACGACCTGTGATTTATTGAGAAAAGGTTCAAACTGTGAAAGAATGAAGACAAGTTAGATATTTTTGTCTCTGTTAAACCTTTGGCTGTAGTTTTTGTACTTGGACTAAACACATAACCAGAGAAACCTGAAAACTAATATAACAAATTGAAGCTTATCTTTGAGAAAAACACCTCGAACCAAAGTTCTTAATATGAGTGCCGAAGGATATCAGTACAGAGCGCTTTATGACTACAAAAAGGAGAGAGAGGAGGACATTGATCTGCATGTGGGGGATATACTTTTGGTAAGCAAAGGAACTCTGGTGGCTCTTGGGTACACTGACGGTCTAGAGCAGCGGCCAGATGACATTGGCTGGCTACCAGGCTTTAATGAAACTACTCAGGAAAAAGGGGACTTCCCTGGGACATATGTTGAGTACATTGGGAAGAAATGGATCTCTCCCCCTACACCGAAGCCAAGGCCCCTCCGACCCTTACCAGTAGCTCCGGGCTCCTTCAAGGCAGAGGCAGACTCTGACTCAGAACAAGGTGAGTTTAACAGGAAGTCATGCATAAGAATTATTGATTAGTGTCATATCAAAAAATAAATATTTTTCCCTAATCAGAAAAGAAATATTTGTTTAACTCACCAGTTCAGTGTGAAGTGCACTGGTGAGTGCAGACATTCATTTGCTGGAGTGAAGCACTTGTGTGACATTTAAGGACCATCTATTGGTATACATATTCTTACATGTTATTTTTTTTCCAGACATTTTAAGGGGTGATGTCAACCATAAATAAATAATTGTGTTAACTGCCATCTGGTTACCTGGCTGACATCCCACAGCCCTTTCACGTGTTGTTTTCTTTGCTTTTGCCATATGTCCAGGGTTTCATTAGCAGATAGTTTGCTCAGTTGAAACATTTCTTGTCACAAGTAAATCAAAACCATTTAAATTCATACTGATGAATCCAAATTATCTATATCTAAATCCAGGTACTGCCATTTGGCAAAAGAGGCTGACATTTTAAAGCAGTTTTTGTTGGCAAGTTGCTTTGCCCAGTGCTGTCCAGCTGCACTCACTGTGAACCGAGCTCAGTGCCAGTGGACAATGGCACTGGTGTTTATCCAGGGTACAGTACAACAGTGTATCTTGTGCAGGCCATATGGTACCAGATATAATCTGTTTTTCTTCTCAAAGTGCATCTTAATTAAAATAATTCCCTTATCTTGAATATTATTAAAATTTAAAGTGATAATTATATAAAATTGAGCATATAGCAAAAAAAAAACAGAAAAAAAATCTAAATTTCCCCTCAACTTGCATTTTGATAGCACGAAAGCATTTGTTAAGCTCAAGACGAAAGCCCTTCTAGTTTTATCTTATAATAATTTTGTGCTAATATGATATCGTGGTATTTCCTGAGGTTGTTATGCTGAAAGGTTTCTATTTTTATCTTGCAGGTGGCACTCTAAAGACATTACATACATTGTTTTCTTCAAGCTATAGCAACTACTGTTTTGATCAAAGCCAGGAAACATTGTTCCTCTTTTCTTGAGCAGAGCCAGGCCGAACATGATCAGTTTGTGTATTGAACTGAATACTGTTCTTTTGAATATAGATTTGTTTTTGTATATTTCATTAAATAATTTAAAAAAAAAGACCCTTTTTAAATCAGTTACAGCTGAGACCCCAACTATAAAGAGCAATTAAATCGGGCATCTTTTTAATTATGCAGTGGCTGGCATGATTATGTCTTTAAAGCTCACTGCACACCTAAAGAGCAGCTGCGACTGCCGGGTTTCTAGTTTTTGCTCTTTGTGGTACAGTTGTGAAATGCTTTGCTGTGGTTTGCAGGGTGAGCAAGGAGCCATGTGAAGGGGGCATGTGTTCAATGGCTATGTCGAGGTTGAGTGGCAGCAGCGTTGAGCCTGGAGCAAGAGCGAATGTAGCACAGGGAGAAGAAAAAGTCTCTGTGTCCTAGGCTGTGGGAGACAGGAGGGAGGGCGGGAGGCCCTGAGGATGTGGGTAAGGGAGCGAGAGCCCTTGTGCTAGTTTGAGGGTTTGTGTAAGGGATAGTGTGCAAAGGGATCAGGGCTGGAGCAGAGCTGGGGGCTTGGCAGAGGGGCTGAAGCAGGGTATAGGGTGGGTGGGAGACCTTGGGAGGAACCTGGGATCTGCATGCTCAAGGGGGCTTTGAAGAGGGTCTTGTTGCTTCCAGAGTGTTTGTGATTTATTGCCCACCACCAAGGGATCTAACTCCCTTCCTCCTACACTGCAACTTTTTTTTCCCCTTCCTCCTCGTTTTTTTCTTTCTTTTTTTTTTTTTAATGTTTTGATAGTTCCTACAGTCAGCTCGAAGAGAGCAAAGGAGGTGGAGAAATGAGGCTTGGGAAGAAACCTCTCCTCTGAGTGGGCGGGGGGGAGTACATGAGTACAGCAGATGTGGAGAAGGAAAGCAAGGAAAAAAAAGAAGAGGGCAGGGCTGGGAGCCTCATTCCAGCTCTCAGCCATTTTTTTCTTTTCTTTTTTAGACATGCAAGTGTTCCTCCTTTGCTGGGCCTCCCAGTAAGAGAACATACATGTGTTCAGTCCCGCCATCTGGAAGGAAAATGGAGCAACTTTTGCTAATTCTATCTCTTACTAATTTACATAAGTGAGTTTTAAACTTTGAATTTTTCTGCCCCTTTTAAAGCAGTTTGTACTTGAGTCATATTTAGTTATCTCAACTTTTTGCAGTTTGATATCTTAACACGACTTAAGCTTCATGACTGTGTTGCACAGACGGGGCTTGGTTACATAACATTTTTAAGGCCCACTGTTCGTTTTTTTTTTTTTCTTTTTTTTTTTGTTTGTGTGAATAATTCCTCAATTCCTCTTTATCTTCAAGCAGACAGTCTGAATAGCAAATGTGTGTGCTGCTGTGCATGTTTTCACAAAGTTCAGCCTGCATGCTCAGTCATGTTTAAAGAAATATTTGATGCCATCACTCTATCTGCTCCCTCAGCCTTACCACGGTTTTCTGCTTTCATGTAACGTTACAGTACGCTGCACACAAAAGCAAGAGTTTTCAGTGGAACATAAAAAAAGAAAAATCCATGTTTACATATTTTATAGGCGTCTTTCAAGTATAGCCTTCTGAGTGTAAACACACTTTTTTGGTACCCTTAAATGAAAAATGAAGCTTTTATAGTTTAAATGGATGTAGATATAAAACATCTTAGTTTTTTTTCCCTCTCTGTATGAAATATAGATAATGGATACTAAAAAAGGTCCGCTGGAAGGAAGAGAGGAAGCTGCAGAGAAGGGACAGTTGCACTGAGAGTACTCTGCATAGCTGGAGATTGAGATAATGCAGCCCTCCTTCTCTGGGCCTCTTTAGCACTCAGGCTGACATCTGCTCTATCGAACATTTTTTTTCTGTCAGCACTGTCATTTTTTTTCCTTTTCTGCCAAGGCTTCACTTTTTTCTAAATTATGCATGTCACTTTTTGGATGGCTTTAACATTTTCTTTTTTTTAGAAAAGACGATAACAGATTGCTGCATCCATCCAAGCCTGCAGCAGAGTAAACACAGCAGAAGTTTATGGTGTGATAGTGGGCTCTGATGTAGTGTTCCTCTGTGAGACTAGGCAACTGAGGCCAGGAATGCATTGGCGCTTCTTTGGTGAAGCGGTGCGCTCAGACTGCATGGTAGACTGATTTGTAGCTTTGTGATGAATCAGTATTGTGCTAAGTGCTGATTGCAGTAACACAGCACACAATGTAACTGGACAATAAATGGCTGCATGCTGAAAAGCTGCCCCAGTGATTGCTGTTTTACACTTGTCATTGTTATCTGTGTTCATGTTGCTTATGTGAGGCAAATTTGATCGGCTTAGGATTACTGGATGTTTTCTAAAAATGTATTTCTTAGATTTGTACCTTATTACTACGCAGTTTTCAGGTTGTCTTGAAAAATCGTTTTTGTCCCACCTGTTTGAGTTACAAAATATTAGCTTTGGTCAGGGGTGACGAGAGTGGACATCGGTAAATCCGCTGACTGCGAACTCAAGCTGGATTTAAATGTATTTTAGGCTCATCTCATTTCCAAAGTCTGACTGTGTCACAGAGGGCTGTTTATTAAACGTGGGTGTCATCTTTTCATTATCTCTGTATTTACTTCCGGGGATTATGTTTAATTAAATACAAAGGATTGTTTATTGCAGTATTAGCCGCTGTCTCTCCAGCATTAATATAACACAGATTTCCCTTATGTTCAGTCACGCCATGGATGAAGTTTATATTTCTATGTATAGAAATAGAACTCTAACTCTGCTAAAGACATGCTGAGTTGTTTTAATTGGCTGCAACTTTCCAGAAGTTGTAGAAATCAATTTTCATGTGTACATGTTCAGCCATGACATTTGTTTCATCTATCACCAATGCCTGCTTTAAAAATATCAAAACAAGGGCCCTAAATTATACCTGCTAGTGTTCATTGATTGTGATTTAGAAAAATGTTGACAGTAATGCAGTTTCACAGTTCAATAAAACCAACATTATAATTGGATATATTTCCTCCCAACTGCATTAGTGTGTAAATCCAGTCAGATGGCCGTGGAGTTGTGTGCATGAGACCGTGCATAACTGTTTCATTACTTGATTGTGTGCAGAGACTGAAGTCTGAATTGGCAAATCTTCTTTACTGGAGTCAGGGCATGTCTGCTGGCAGGATTAAGACAGAGTGCAAGAAAATGAGGCACAAAGACGCAGACTGATAGTCTTGAAGTGCAATAAGATGAAGGTGAGATTACAAAGAAACAGGATGTCAAGAAGTGCAGCGAAGGTATTTCAGATATGTGATTTATTGAGGGAGAGGGTATGACAAGGTATATTTGCTAGTGCGTCACGGTATGCCTTGTGATGGAAAGGGAAGGTATTACATAAGGCTCTGTTTAAACAAAACACATTTGCTTCTTCCATCAAATGATTTTATCATTTTTACCCTTGGTTTTACTCATGATGCTCCTCGCTTTTCTACAGATACCGTCTTTTACCTTATGTGTGGATGAACTGCTCAGAGCTTTTACAGCACCGCCTCTTAGTCTTGCTGCAGTTGAATATCTTAAAACTGTTGTGGTTACACATGATATGCCTTGCCTCAGCACCACCTTTTAAAATGCACAAGAACTCAAGTGCTTGCATATATACCAAATTTGTTTTCGCCATGTCTTAACTTTTTATTTGTTGAATATTTTGCATTTTGTCTGCTTGTAAAAGTAGGCAGCCAACACAGGACAGTGTGGGCTAATACAGGGCAGTATCAAATGAATGTAATAAATTTTAATCAGAATTAGTCTGCAATTTTCAAAAGATATTGCAGGTGAAATATGGCTTTATTTTACTTTGCATTTTAATAGCATGAAAAATTTGTTAAACCCACCTCATTTCAATTATAGAGAGTATTTAAACAAAGCCTAATGATCTTTCAGACATTAGTTATTTAATTTTTTTGTACTTGATTTCATCTAACTTCATTTGTAAAAGTTGTTCTTTGTACAGTTATTTGTGCCTTTAAGAAATTTGGGTGTACTTGTGATACTGCGATGGTCCCCCTTCTCGTAGGGTTAATTGTCAGGCAGTAGCAACAGTCTCCTCATTGGCTGTTGCTTTACTTTTGCACTGCACCTTCTGGCCAGTAGGAGGAGACATTGCCTGCATGTTTTCTTACTTCAGTTCAGAGCTGCATCATTGACTTCCCGATCAGCTGTGTTAAAGCATGTTTGGTGCTGCCTTTGCGCACATGTACATAGAGAAAAGTCTTTTAAATCCTATGTCACTCAAGTGCCGAACTATGGTGTCACCAGCAAATGCAGCAGCTTTTATAAATGATCCTGATCACATTTGGCACATATTTTTGAACATTGGCACTTTGTAAATTAAAAGCTTTAATTTTGCTTTCATTTATGTTAAAGCAGTCTTTAGGTTTTACTCGTGTGTCTCAGCTAGACTTTCCTCAGACAAGAAAAAATGGTGTAACCTGTAAATGTTTGTTACTTGAGCAGGCTCTCTAAATTTATCCAAAGTGTGTGCTATCTTTAGTGTGTCCATGGTGCCCTGGCCCTGTCCTGCCCACAGTCTGCACTTCGTGCGGTTCAGACATACCATTTGAGCCGGTGAGATTGTCCCCCATGCCGTAACAGCACCAGTGGCAGCTGCATCAACTTCCTCAACCTGCGGTCGTCTAACTGACTACTGACTGGTTGAGGCCTTTTGGGATGTCATGAGGTCTGCCAAACATGGAGGCTTGTAGAGACACGTCCATGGGGCCCCTTTAGTCTCACTGTTATATCTGAAATTACCACAGAAACCACCTTGCATTGGGAAGTTAGTCTGGTGGAGTGCAGGACTCAACTCTTCTAAACAGGAGAAATATTATAACTTTAGGAACACCACTTGTCACAAGCAGAGTCCAGTAGGGGCACATCAATCATTTGATCTCAGACCAAGGCATCTCAGAAATCATCGCCAATAGCTCGAAGCATTTCTGCCATATTTTGTTTGATACTTGATACATTTCCATTGGTGCCAAAACTGTCACATCGTTGACAGTACCAAGAAGCAACTCTATCTCCACCTCGCCTTGTCACTCATAGGCCAACCATGGGTAGAGTAAATAAACACAAGTGTCTGGATTTTCTTTGAAGACCTGTCTTGTTTTAAGAGTTATCACCTGGCTGGTGGAGATATGCAAGCAGATGATTTTCAACCTGTTTATTTATAATGTTTTTTTTAAGATTGTTGTATAATTTTCATTGATATGATCAGTGGGAAAGTGGCTGGACTGGGTTCCATTAAACTTCTGGTTGTGAATTGAGTTTCTCAGAAAAGGGGTTGGCCTGTGTAGGACAGTCGTGTTAGATATCTTGTCTTGGAGAAAGCTTACACTTCCAAGGTGTGTGATGGCAGCACTGCATGTCTTGATCTCTATTTTTGGAAACTTTGTTCCATCTCAAAGTTCGCTGCTTCTAAGAAACCTCCCCTCCTGATTTGCAGTTCCAATAATGCCTTCCAGATGAACAGTTGTCCTAGATGGATATTTGTGTGTTCTGTGGTTAGAAAGATTTTGGTAATGCAGTTTCTTCACACGCAACATGCTAAATGCTGTTGTGGCCATAGGATGTAGATTTGGATGAATTGGTTTATTGAATCAGCTCTGTTGGGACAGGGCAGTTCTTTGATAATTTTCATGCATCAGTTGGAGCTGAAGTTGCAGGTTTGATGCATGGCTTAAAAAACAGTAATCATTTTTAAAGTAGCAAGAAAGGAAAATATGTTTCCGAGAAAGGTTTCGTTCATGGTTTCTCAACATTTTCAATCTGCAGACTTGGTGTTTTAACAGTTGAGCCTTTCAGAAAAATACCTTTTCAAAATACCCTTTTGCAAGTCCAAATATAATCCCTGCCAGCTCCTTCGTCCTTTCATGTCCACACCTGGGCATAACGTTCTAAAGGCTAAATAAGTTTAAAAAAAAGTAAGACCTGGCTTACCTCATGTCGCAGGATATTTGCTTAGTTTCTTGGCCCAACAAACCCTAACTTTAGTGCACAGCACCTCCTGTTTTTGAATCAGTTTTTTTTTTTTATTAATGCACACCTTTTTACATTTGAAAGTGGTTCTTTGGTTGTGTACCTCCTTCCTTTGAAGATCTAAGCAGTTTGTTAGTGAAACACCTAATCAGTCTTTACTGATTTAAATCCTATAAGCAGTCACCATCAGCAGGACAATTTCATTTCTTGAATTCTGATTTTGGGTTATTGACAAAAAATTTTTGGACCAACACAGAAGCACAAGAACTTTGGAATTATCACATTTTTTACGTATACAGTATCTCTTTACAGAATGTATAAGTCTCAGGTTAATTGAGGAAATTGTCAGAAAAATAAAACAAGTAATGGCTCAACTGATAGATGTGTAGGAAGCCGATCACTCTTTTAATAATTACCTTTGTTGACTGTCGTAATTTCTTCCAGGATTCTCTTTGCCGGACTTGACGGAGCAATTTTCCCTTCCTGAGACCGCTCCACCCATGCTGACCAGACTGTTGGAAGCTATTGAGAGGAAAGGTGAGCTAATCTGAAAATACCTCAACTTATCAATCTACTGCTTAAGTAATCTGTTTCAAAGGACCATGTCATTTGATCTGTTTTATCTGTAGGTCTGGACAACCCCACTCTATATCGAACATTTACTGCTGGTGCTGGACTAGAAGTCAGACAGTATTTTGATAGTGGTAAGTAGCCTTTTAGAAATGCTCTTTTTTTATGTCTTTGTTTGAAACCTGTAACCTTTCAGTGAGTGAGACTTGCATACAGAAAAGGAAGTCTCAGACAGAAGTGGAAAAAGTGACATGTAAAGTGTGAGGAGACTAATAATGACTTCTAAGTGCTCATATATAATATTAGAAACACCAGAAAAAATTGTGCTTCAGTCAGCCATAGGTTTCTGTATAAACATGCAGCCTGTGTTGTGTTTCACTTCAGATCCTCCCCCAACAGACCTGGATCAGCTGGAACTTCCAGTCCTCTGTGATGGTCTACGTAGGTACCTGCAGGATCTGCCCCAGCCCATCATACCCACTGCAATACAAGCTCAGATGGTCCTAACTGCTAAAGGTGGGAATGGCGGGACAGATTCAGTGATTAATTTATTTACTGTGCAGCTGGCTTAAGGCAAAAGTGCTGACGTAATGTACCCCTGCCCTGCTGTACACTAAGTACTTTGAACAGAAAACCGCAATAGCACGTCAGAACCTTTTTGTTCCTCATTTTTGTTTTTTCGTTTTATCTTTTTTTAAGCCTCTAGGTGTAGATTTTTAAAAGCGTGCAAAGTGTATAGTTGTATTTTATCATTGCTTTTTTACTTTCTTTGTTTCTGTCTCTCACTGCTTCTTGCAAGCAGAGGAAAAATTCTCATACCACTCTGCTGCATTTTCTTGATGTCACATGGCCAGAAACAGGATATCTGTGGTTAATAGGAACTAAAACAAGCCTGAAAGTTTATCTCTAGCATCTCTGAGCAGCCAATCACCTGCTAGTGTACCTTACACTCACTGTCAACCACACAATCTGTCTGTGGTTCACAAGACTAACTGCACATGATGCCTTTTTCCATCTCTTCGGTGCTTGAAGAAAAAGCTTTCACTTTATGATCCTCTTCAGCTGAAGAAAAGCTTTTTAATGCGTTATCGGTTTTTCACATCTCTCTGTCTGACCCGTGGCGGCTCTCATCTTTTTCAACAGAGGTGGTGAACCCTGAGGAATGTGCCCAGCTGCTACGTCGCATCGCCAGCACCCCGAGCCTCCCTCCACAATACTGGCTAACTCTCCACTGTCTGCTCAGGCATTTTGCTAGAGTGTGCCAGAACGGCTCCAAGAACTCGCTTAGTGCCAGATCTCTGGGTGAGATCTTCAGCCCTGTGTTTTTCAGACAGCAACCCACCAGGTGAGTGTTGGAGCTCTGGCCTCATCCCTTGCTGTTGCACATTCTGGTTTGACAAGGATAGACACTCAAGCAGTTGACAGGCAAGTGTGCAGGCTCAGTCATGCAGTGCTGACACACATGCCCTCAGTCATGCACATTCAGAGGAGCACTCAGAGTGTGCAGTCTGTCAGGCACTCATGGGTTTTAGCTGTACACAAATATAGGTTGGAGCTTTTCTTCTTACCAGCTGTGCTGTGCAATTAAAGTAGTTAAGCCTCAATTATCATCAGATTGTGACCAACACAGAAAAACCAAAGCAACAGAAACTGTCACCTGGGCTGTAAAACTTTTATTTAACTTAGTTTTTTTTTTCCTCAAATTCTACAGTTGTGAACCAAGTCTGGATGCTTTCATCAAGATCATTGAGGTTCTGGTGACCAGCGAGTGGAGTGAAAGCCAAGCTGCTCCAGGTAGTAAAACGTTTTGCCTTTCTTCTCAAAAGCAACTCTGTCATGCGTTGCTGCTGTTACTGGAAGACCCAAGAGATTTGTGCATTATTTATTAGTGGACGCAGAACATGAATATTAAGTTCTGCAGGGACTGAATTGCTGCACAACACAAACTGAGGCATGAGCTATTAATAGCATGTAGAGAGGCGTTGAGACTTGCAACTGCTGCACTTGTAAAAGACCACAGGGTAGTCTGTGGAGGTAAACTACCTACAGTACAAAACTAAAACAAGTTAGTACATTTATTTTGTTCTTGTGTACCAGTTTGTGACTTTTTAAGTTAGTTCAAGGATCATTTTAATGTTTTTTTTTTTTTTACTTATCAAGATCAATTTTCTATCTTATTTATTTTCAAGGTTCATATTTTGATGCATTTACTACAAACTGCTAAATTTTACGACATGGTGCTGATTTGGCTCTAAAGTTTAAACGAAGACATTTAGTAACATGGTTTTTAGTGAAATTGCATTTTGTTTATGAGCAGTTGGTGCAATCTGAAAAGATTTCCTCATGGCTGACCTTCTAACCTGGAAAAAGAATTTTGAGTTTCTGTAGGTGGTCTGTTCAGACAAAGCCAGTGTGGTGGTGTGAGTTAGCAGTGCCTTTCGTGGCAACGTTTTGTTTTTAAAGCGCTGGTTAAAATCACTGTCGTTGGTTGGCCCCAAGACTGACTGTAGCTGTTTAAACATTTTATTACCTGTTAGGGCTATTTATAATGAGCCTCTGCACGGACTGCTCTCAGCTGTCAGTAATTTGCACCTGCAGGAGCTCTTAGGCGTTAAGATGGATGGGTGGATTGTCTGGCAGGCTAAACACAAATCCTGATGTGCTTTTAGTTTGTCTCTCTCATACACAGATGCATGTGTGAGCACATGATGTGTAACACGCAACAAAGTTTGTGCCAGACTGGTTTCTCGTCAGTCTCATTAGTCTCATGCAAATAATAGGAACCAAAGATGAGAGAGCCTACTTTGTAAACACACATGTTCAGATTATTTGCGTTTCTATGAATGACCCATGTGTGTATGTGTGTGCGCACGGGTGTCTTCGTGCCTGCTCCCGGTTACTGCGTGCCTATTTTAAGTAAGCGACAAAAGGCCCACTTAGATTTGGTTTGCTGGAAAGTCGGCCTGCGGCACAGAGCTGCTCTTGTTAACTGAGGACTGCTTCCAGTCTGTAGAGCCACTCTTCTCCCCCCTCAGTCCTCCCTCTGCATGGATATCCACATGTCCTGCCCCTCAAAGTGCTCAGTCAGCAAATATTTGAAACTTTGCAAGTTAATCATAAGACTGAACTTCCCCTCCACCCCCTCCTTTACAAACACAGAAAGAGGGAGTGACCAAAAAAAAATGAGGCGTGCACACAAACGCAGCTGGTATTCAGAACAGGCTGCCTCGACACCGAGCAGCTACTGCTAATCATTAACTATCCGCCTCCACGTGAGCAGGCCTCAGCCTCACAGAGCTCAGAAAGGGAAAGACGGAGAGAGGGAGACTCAGTCTTTTAGCACCCACAGCAGGAACTGAACACTCAGTCGACTAAGCAAGTGAATCAGTCGCAGTCAGCCAGTCGCACGCTGCACCTGCCTCACACTGAGGGGATTACCTGGATTTCATTAAGAAGCACATAAAGCTGCAATCTTTTAAGAATTAAAACAAGCCACATTCTCGTACTCGGCGGTCTAAACTATGAAATGGAGCTTGACTGGAGGAATTGAATTCATTTCTGTTGGATTACATTTAACCTTTGGAACTAAGAAAGAGGCTTTAAAGAAGAGACTGTTGGTTCACCGAAACATGCACAACTTGCAACGTAAGTTTGATGTTCTTGTCGTGTAGGAGTGACAGTTTCGTTCTGCTCTTTGTACCTTCAGGCTTTAAAAAAAGAAGGTTCTCGTAGATAAAGAAGGCCCAAATGCCACATCCTAAGAAAAAAGAAAAAAAAAAAGAAAAAACAGAACAAGATTAGTTAGTTTAGCTTTTTCTGCTGAGAGCAAACTTGCTTAGGGCCACTGGCCATGCTGCATAGATACGAGCTGTTCTTAGACTTTGCATCGGTTCATTAAGATGCTTTGGTTTAGACTCGTTTATAGAGGCTCTAAAACATACAGATTATTTATAGACATGCTGAAGCAAATGATTATAAATAAATCAAGTACTCTCCATTTGCTGGCATGTTTGGGGGATTTATTTTTAGAAAAATGTTGAAGTTCAGTCATTTGGATAACAGACTTTAATAAAATTTAATTTCTAAAAAATACTTATAAATGAATTTACATAATATCTAATCCAATACACAGATTTGTAGTTGATTTATTTTCTTTCATGACTTCTTTGTTTTATTTGATTAAGCTTAGGACAGTGATCACTGGGTTTAACTAGAATCCTTAATTCTGTACCAAGAACTGGTTCTATTTTAGTTTCACTCAGGAAATCAAGTAGGCTATCTCTGTCACGCCGAGTGTCATGCTGTGGGATTACAGGCGTATTTTGGAGCTCAGGGTGCTGCTGACCGGGCCAGGCATTATAATTCAGCTGCGTACGTGCTGCTGCAGCAGAGCTGGCTTTGTCTGCGTGCCAGCAGTGGGACGGGCTAAGCGTCCACACGACACATGCAGGGAGGAGGGGCCGAGCAACCTGCAGGAGAGCAAGTGGACAGGCTCAACAGAAGGAGACAGAGGATGACTGAGGGGAAGCATGAAGCAGGCTGCAGGCTCCTTTTTCTTTTCCTTCTGCTAGTGGAAAGAAGCTTTGAAGGTGGATGCTGATGCTGAAGGAAATTGAGTTTTTTTTTTTTTTAATAACTGCTGCATTTTAAAGAGTTGATGATAAAAGAGCGTAAAAGGAAATATGCTTTAAGAATGACCTCATCACTCTCAGGAAATGAAAGATGCAGGAGCGGTTGGTGACAGACCTTTGTGATTGGCTGTGGTAAGTGATGTAACACGTTACTGAGCAGGCTGCCCTTAATGGGTTTCCAAATTACTGTTTAGGTGCCAGCTTAATAAAGTGTTAATTGTGCTTCTTTAGAAGAGGCTGGATGGCATTGTGACTGGAGGCATCAGCATCCTGGTTAAAAATGAAAATTTTATGTGATCACGTTGAAGGTTGGCAGAGAGGTGCAGACCATGTGCTATGGATGCTGGTTCAGGCTGCTATTAAACTTATTTTAAACCTACAATTGTGGCAGGTGCTTCTGGTTTTCAGTTAGCAAAGTTCTACAGGGTCCATTGCTGCAGAAGGGGTGTTAATGCAGTGGCAGTGCAGATTTATGAGATAAAAATAGCCAACTACCTTAGGTCTGCTACTGCTAGCCTCACTGTGAAACTGTTGGCTCAACTTTTATTGATCTATTGACTGTAAATCCATAGAACAGATTCTGGCTATCCCACATTAATGCTCGGCTCAAAAGGGATTCTTTCATCAGCTGCTTCAGGGTTCAAAGTCTGTGTGCTACATACTTTTTAACCATTCAATTTCGTGTTTTCTTTTCCAAGAAATGTTCAGTAATGTGTGTGCATCATTTTTCAAAAAGCGGCTCTGCTGCATATTGATGGCCATTTTCTTGAATGAAATTCATTCCCCCCTGACTCACACTCGAGCTCTCCTCCCACCACCTCACTGTTGCCGCCTCTGTTAGAGGGAGGCAGTATTTCATCAGCCCTGTCTAATCAATGAAAAAAGGTTGAATAGGAGCTACAATGTGTGCAGTGTGATTCTTTTGAGATATAGGTTATAGTATTTTCTGCTTAGCTTTTCTTATTTTCCTTTTTTTTTTTTTAAAAAAATTTCCTTGGGGGTGGGTTTTTTTTTTTTTTTTTTTTTTTAAAAAAAGTTCCTTTGAGGTGGGTTTTTTTTTTTTTTTTTTTTTTTATTGCACCAGAAAATCAAATGCTTGACTTATTCTCAATTTCTACTTGATGTAAGCCTGAGCTGAATATTTATATTCTGCTTTTGCTCCTTTTCTCCCCACAGCTCTACCTCCAAAGCCACCTAAACCCACGTCTGTGATTAACAACGGTATGAACAACAACATGGCTCTGCAGGATGCTGAATGGTACTGGGGAGACATCTCCCGGGAGGAGGTCAATGAAAAACTGCGGGACACTGCAGACGGTACATTTTTGGTGCGAGACGCCTCTACGAAAATGCACGGAGACTTCACTCTGACTTTGAGGTGAGCCAGTTCCCCGGTTTGAAGTTATTTCCTGCTGTCAAGCTTTTTCTTTTACATTGCGCAGTTCTTTCAACACAGCTTCTTGTTTTTGTTTACAGGAAAGGAGGAAACAACAAACTTATTAAAATATTTCACCGGGATGGGACGTATGGCTTCTCAGACCCGCTGACCTTCAGCTCTGTTGTTGAGCTCATCAACCACTATCGCAATGAGTCACTGGCTCAGTACAACCCTAAGCTAGACGTCAAGCTGCTGTATCCCATCTCCAAACACCAGCAGGTAGGACGCCCGCTCAGTACAAGCTGAATTTTTAAAATTAATATTGTTTTTAGCCAATTAAAATGCAACTCTGCTTGAATTTTTTCTCAGGATCAGGTGGTGAAAGAGGACAACATTGAAGCAGTGGGGAGGAAGCTTTGTGAATACCACCAGCAGTACCAAGAGAAGAACAAAGAGTACGACCGTCTCTATGAAGAGTACACCAGAACTTCACAGGTGCGTTACTAGCTACAGCGGTATGAAGACATTTAAGAGTTTTACTGCATCAGACACTAATAAAAATTGTTTCTGCTTACAGGAAATCCAAATGAAACGCACAGCGATAGAAGCTTTTAATGAAACGATAAAGATATTTCAGGAGCAATGTCAAACACAAGAGCGGTACAGCAAAGAATATATAGAGAAATTTAGGAGAGAAGGCAACGACAAGGAGATCCAGAGGTAAGAAAACCGAAGAAAGCAGCTGTAGCTGATAATAAAATGCTTGATTTTGTTCCAGACTAACTCATCTGCCGTTGTTTGCAGAATCATGGGTAACTATGAGAAGTTGAAATCACGGATCAGTGAAATTATAGACAGCAAACGCAGACTGGAGGAAGATCTGAAGAAACAGGCAGCAGATTACAGAGAGATCGACAAGAGGATGAACAGTATCAAGCCCGACCTCATCCAGCTCCGCAAGACCAGAGACCAGTACCTCGTGTAAGTTGGCACACAAGCACTGTCCTGTTACCTCAGGATCAGATTTGTCCTGGTTTCTAACAACCATGTGTTCTATGTTTCGTAGATGGCTGACCCAGAAGGGAGTCAGACAGAAAAAGCTCAACGAGTGGCTGGGAATCAAGAACGAGAACACAGAGGAGTAAGTCCGCCTCAGAAATGAGCTGATGTAATACGGAAGTGTTTAGTCTCAAAACTCACTTTTGTTTGTCTTCTATTCTTTTTTTTTTTAGTCAGTACTCTATGGTGGATGATGATGAAGACCTTCCTCATCATGATGAGCGGAGCTGGAATCTGGGGAAAATCGAACGACAGCAGGCCGAGGCTCTCCTCCAGAACAAGAGAGATGGAACATTCCTGGTTCGGGACAGCAGCAAAGCAGGATGCTATGCCTGCAGTGTTGTGTATGTATCGCTGAGTTGTAAAATAATACCACAGCTGTTTCCCTTTGTTTCTTTAAAGCTAAGGAAGTCACTGACTTAGAGCTAAGTCCGTGTTTGTTGCTACTTTTCCTCTGAAGCACAAATAAAGAGAAAAGCTCCCACTTTTCACCATTTTTGTACTTGAAAGTAGTTATTAGGAAACAAATTTTATCATAAAGTATTTTATCATTATTTTAATGCAGACTTGTGAGTAGTTGTTTAAAAAATATTTAAAGAAGAGATGATCCAGAGAGTACTTTGGTTTTCTGTTAACTGAGCAGGTTGTGACCACTGTCCTTTATTTGCAGGGTGGATGGTGAGGTGAAGCACTGCGTCATCAACAAGACCCCCTCAGGCTATGGCTTCGCGGAGCCATATAACCTTTACAGCTCATTAAAAGAACTCGTACTTCATTACCAGCACACGTCTTTGGTCCAGCACAATGACTCTCTGAATGTGATGCTAGCATACCCCCTTTATGCTCAGCAGAGACGGTGAAGGACCTGGATGTATCCATTTGGGCGCAAACATTTAAGGACACAGGAGCTGGCGACACGTTGTGAACTTTGATTTAAAAACAAGATAAAAAGCAACGCTCCGACGTCTGCCATGGACTTGAAAAGACAAAATAAAGCCTGAGACATTTCAGTGACTTTGCCTGACCACAAGCCTGAGGCGAGTCTGAATGTATCTTTCTTTTTGCTTTTTTTTGTGGGAGCACAGAATCAAGCGGAAACTGCTGAACTCCCCCAGTGGAGGACATATGAGGCCTTTTCCTTATGGTGCTTGTTCTTTTTTGAAGCTTTACCCGCTGAATGTTAACTAGCAGCAGACAGACTCTTTAAACAAACTCACCGGCTACAATTTCTCTTTTTCTTTGTTTGTTTTTACACTTTTTCTTTTTTTCCTTTCCTGTGTTTCATGTATGTGAGCGTGACTGTCCATGTGACCAAAACTCATAGGATCAGGAAGCTATGTGACGTTGGAGGGCCGTGTAACACATTTGCTTGTGTTACCTGTTTAGTAGCAGACCATGGATCGGCTGAAAAATGTAGCAAAATGGCACTTTTTAAAAACACGTTTTTAATTTTTCTTTATGAAAAAAAAACTATGGACTTCTACGAGAAGAGCAGAGAGGAAGTGGCGTCTGTCTGCATCTTGCTTGCATCTTCCTGTTGAGCATCACAGCGCAGAAGCAAGCTTGATCTTGACTGTGGGAAGGTGAAACTATGAATGGACTTACTATTTCATGTACATATGTGAAATTGTGCAGTCATAAATCAAAGTGCACCGTACCAAAAAGGATCAGTTCTTGGTTAGTTATCTGATCTTCTATGCAATTCTTTCTCCATTTTTACTTAAAAATTGTTTTACTCTGTTGCAACCCACAATATAAGCTTGTTTTATTGCTTGAAAAGTATCTTTTCCTGTGTAAATATCCAAGAGGATATTTTGTGTCAAAATGCCAAGGTAAAAATGCTTATGATTTTTAAAGATAATAGAAAACAAACACTTTATTATAAATGACTTTAACAGCTGGTATAAAGATGGAAAAGATAAGTATTTTATTAGTCTTTTTTTTTTCTTTTCGCTTCAAACTAATCTTTTTCTCAGGCAGAGCCTTTTGAGCATTTGAGCTGCTTCCATCATGAGAACTTTTACCGACAGAGTTGAGCCAACATGCAGTTCTTTGTTCGAGCACTCAGAATGGGATGATGGGATAGGACAACCCAAGTCGCCACCACAAACAGCAGTATAGATTTATTTTGTTACAAAATATGTATGTTCCCATGTGAAAATAGAAGATCAATATACATTTTCCACTTAGTATTTTTCTGTATCAGAAAATCACTGTGTTTACATGGGTGGATCGGCTCATTTCAGAAAGAAATTTCATATTCTGAAGGACGACACGCACCAGTGGAGTCTTTATTAGACTACATTTTCCTTCCACATCTTTAGGTTAGCTTTAACAAATCTATTTTAAATGGTACTCGTGCAAGACCCAATGGACTAGATTTATTTTTTAGTGTCAGATGGGAAAGATGTCATATTGGATTACTTGTATGAACAAATCTACCATTTGGGATATATTTTGGAATCCCCACCCTTAGCATACACAGATGGTCGTTACAGACAGTTAAATCTGCGTGTAAGCATAACTAACAGATGATGGTTTCCTTTGACATGTAAGAGTAGACTGGGAATTACCAGCCTATATCTTTCGCACAACTACTACTCTCGGAGAAAGCAACTGCATAAGTAAATTCAGTTTTCAGTTTGTGCATTTACATTTCTGAAAGTCAGAACTGCTTAAACTATGGTACACACAGCTGATGTCAAGTATAACATGTTTTTTGATGTATTCGACCAAATCCAAAATGTAATTAAACGCACATTAAGAACTCATTTATCTGGGTTCTATTGGAATTTTTTTTGTTTTTTGGTCAAATTTGACATTTTGCTAGAAGTTTAATTTTATTTACCTCCCCAACAGCTGCTGGCACAAACCTTTTTTTTGTCCCTTGTTTGCTGTTCCCTGTTTTTAAAATTATTAGACAACATGCACCATAATCTTCTTTACCCCAGTTCTGGGGTGTATGGTTTATTTTAGTTGTCTTATTTTTTTATTTGAAGCTACTTTCTCTGTGTTGTTGGATTCCTTCACACGATGATTGGATTGAGATTTAAGTGTTCCCCAGTTTGGCTTCAAATCTGTATTGGGCTTTGTTAAAAATTAAATAAAACACTTCTTTTTAAGAAATGAGTCTTTGGTTTATTTGTTGAATTACATCCAAATTATTAATGCACACAGACGACAGGCTTGTTTTCATCGTCTGCTCATTATTTGCTATTTATTTTCCAGAAGTTAGAACATTTATCTTAAACCAGACATTTTAATTTAACAGTGGTCTAGATGCTCCAGAAAAGCAGGATTTGTAGAAAAAAAAAGATCACTTTCATTTAAAAGACCAAGATTAAAGGTTATTTGGCATTTTATGATGGCAAATGGACAGTACTTAGCACTTTTCTAGTCACATTTTGGCCCCTCAAAGTGCTTTTACATTACATGTCACATTCACATACACAACACTACTAAGTGCTTTCTCTTATCACTTCAGTGTCTTACCCAAGGACACTTGGCATGTAGTCAGGGAAAGCCTAGGATCAATCCTCTTGACTTTCTGGTAGGCAGACAACTGCTCTTCCTCCTGAGCTATAACCGCTGTGTCAAAGGATCAAATTTGACATAACAGTTGTACCTTGTATAAAATACTAATTATGTTAACCTGCCATTAAAGAAATATTAAATCAGCATGTTGGCATTTAGCTCAAATTACTGCTTTGCTGCTACACAAGCTATAGCTATAAATGGAATAAACTAAACAGCTGCATTTTAAAATTATTTAAATCAAATTTTCAACTAAACAAAAGCCCATTGTTCCCGGATTTAGACCATTACACAATTTTGACTTGAGCTACCAGCTCAGTGGAATTTCATGAACATTCACTGGGTACAAGCCAGTTTTCTGACAGCCTGTCAAAAACATTCAGGGTGTGAAAGGTACAAGTTTGGTAGACGTGGCTATCATACTTGAAATGCAGCTAGACAA
Organism: Melanotaenia duboulayi; assembly: GCA_026261665.1. Lineage (NCBI taxonomy): Eukaryota > Metazoa > Chordata > Actinopteri > Atheriniformes > Melanotaeniidae > Melanotaenia > Melanotaenia duboulayi. The sequence goes on along the minus strand of CM047993.1, from coordinate 6,655,451 downwards.
GAAGACAATGTTGGCTTGAAAAAGAAGCACTACTGGAACATAGTTTCAGCTTGGGAATGCTTTGATCAGATTCAGTGCATGAACATGAAGCAGCCTTATCTTCAGTTGAGGGAAGTTACCATGAAGATTTATGGAAATTTACCAGAATCTATCATTCATGACAAACACATGCATGCATGCATACATAAACACAGGCATAAACATACACAAATGCAAACATACTATACATACATTAGCTAATTTAATATATATATACAAATTCTATTTAAGGCAAAACACAGACTACTACCTGTAAATATTCAAAGACTGTTTACAGAGAGGGAAGGGGGTTATCTTTTTACAGGGAAATTTAATTATAAGGTCATAAGGGTAAAAACAAGGAGGAGAGGTTTCTGTATTTCTGTTTGTGGAGTAAAATTGTGGAATAAGTTGAATGTGGAGCTCAAGGAATGTTCAAATTTAAAACAATTAAAAAAAAATGTTTAAAGATATTACTTTCACACAATATATGAATGAAGAAGCTTCTTTTTTAAATATGAATTGTTTGGGTTGGTTTAAAATGAAATATCTAAATGAAGTGCTTGCAATGGTTGAACAATTAGAAATAATTTAAATGTGTACTATGACGTAGGACTGTAAAGTTCAGATGGTAAACTAGCAGGAAGTGAAAAATGTTATTTTAACTTTGGAGAAGGGGTGGGATTTAATAAGTTTTACTTCTTCCTGCTGTTCGAGCATGAACTTTATTTAATTTTTCTTTTTCTGTATTTCGGGTTTTCCTGACTGTACGTTTGGTTTTGTATGTGCTCGAAATAAACTTACTACTACTACCACTACTACAATACATATATATATATATATATATATCCACACATCCATCATACATTGACTCATAAATGTACACATGCACCCACTCATGAATCTATACTTCCATACAAACATACATATGTGCATACATATGCATATGTTTAAAGAGTATATGCATTCATACAAAAATGCAAACAGACATTGGTGTATAAAGGTATGTATACATTT
>CM047993.1:6598966-6643955 GCA_026261665.1 Melanotaenia duboulayi | reverse complement strand
TTAAACCTTGGAACTAAGATTATGTGTTTTGTCTTCCTAATCTATGCCTCAACCATTATTAATCTACTTACCTCTTCCATAGTCCATTAAGTTAACTTTGTAACTTTATTTCTTAATAAAATCCTCAAGAGATGATCAAACAAAACACCACCAAAAACAAAACCTCTTAAAAACCTTAATAACAGAAATGACTATCAGCTTTCTATAAGTTTCACATATTTGTTAAATAAGACGTAGCCAGCCTAGGACATTAAAAGGATTTAGCAAGGTTGCTGAAAAATGGCTTTAGATATTCATGGCACCCTAAGGATGAACTATTTATGTTGGTGTTAAATATGTGTCCAATATTTTGGTTGATTACAAGATACAAAACCAAATGTTAGCATGCTACAAAGCTTACTTGAAAGCCACTGAGGGCAGCTTTTGGGAAACTGGTGATACGTGCTTCCAAACTAAATATCCAGGCACAAAACAGATCATTAAACAGAACTCAGACCGGGTGTGCTGCAGGGAGCAAATTAGCAACACCCACTACTGATTAACCTCAACTTCCCTAAGTACTAGTGTTCAATTACCCTAAACAAGGAAGTGGTATTGCTTAAACGGGCCTGTGCAAATACTATCAGTGTGGTTTAAAACTCCTAGTTTTGTTTTCTGTTCACTTCAGGAACAAATCAGGAACAAAGTTAATCAGAACCCAGCACAAATTCTGCTCAAGAAGCTGCAGGACTAGAGAAATGCACTGATAGATGAAACCTGTCTCCACTGCAGTGGCCCTCTAAAATAGCCTAACACTTAACAAAAATGGGCACCTCACTGGAATGACAGCTCATCAGATCCATGTTTAGCCATCACAACACAGATGGGGATTAACAAACATTTCAAATGGTAAAGGTCACGGAGGAGCTGACCTCTGGGTTTGAATGCTCGCAGATTCATTGTGATGCTAATCCTGTTTTATCCCGTCAGACCTTAAAATAAACCCAGCGCTCTGAAGAATGAGCCATAATCCCTATCACCAAGCTTGTGTGCTCCCATTTCGAGCCAGGGTGTTATGTCACTGTGGTCAAAACTGCAGAGTTTAAACCATCATCACATCAGGGAGAAGGAGAATATAAGCAGATGAGCAGTGATTCTAATAAAGGGATTTTCAGAACTGATTTGAATTGTTTCTCCAAGCCTATAAGCAGAACAAAAAGATTTAGCTTTAGTAAACAATAGGTACAAAGTCCTTGTAGGCAAACACACTAAAACCAGAGTGAGTGTACAGTACAAACAAAGGATGAATACAATTGTTTGTTCACCTTTATCAGCTCTGGTTCAGATTACTTCTAAGAAAAAGTCTTTGTTAAACTTTGTCACTTTTTAAGATTCATTAGTTTAGTAAATATTTATTCTGTCCATCTAATATGAAGAAATGGATGAAAACGTGTTTTTACGAGATAAGTAACTATCAGACTTATGTTTTAAAATTGAGAACTAAACTTGGAATTATTTATAAAAAACAAAAACTAATTCAAGTACATAATCTTATTGCATTTTTTTTAATAACACCTGACTTCTCGGATTAGATCAAAGAGCAGTCATCTGATCCAGTATCAGGAAAAGATTTTGAGTGCTACAAAAATCAGAGTGTGTCAAGAACAAGGAAGCAGGAAATGAAAATGAATTTCTTTTTTAATTTATATTCATAAAGACTCTGTAGCTGAAATATGTCTCTTGTTTTTGCTTTGTCATTATTTATGACCTGTGTTGCTTGACAAAATGACATTAGAGTATCAGGAAATATCAAATGTATGCTCAAAGGTGCTTGTTAGTTAAGTAAGATAAGCTAGTNTGTATGCTCAAAGGTGCTTGTTAGTTAAGATAAGATAAGATGAGATAAGCAAAAACAGCATTAGCAGCAATAGATATATTATATACATATTCGAGATGTTATTTTAAGAATTTCTTCTCTATCTAGCTTAGCTTAGCTTAGCTTAGCTTAGCTTAGCTTACCATGGAGCAGCTTGCTTGACTTTGTTCAACAGGAACAAATTTGACTTTGCAGCACTTATAAAGCTCAATGTACAGTGTGCCATGCCCTAAAACCTCTTGACTAAACTGTAGATATATACTTTTGAAGCATTATTATTATAGCAAGCCCAACACGCGACTTCCCAGCGATACCGCACCGAAGCAATACTACTCTCTGAGTCATAAGTGCTGTTTTGGGAAATACAGAAGTATGAAGTCTTTAAAATACATTGGAGTTTGTACATTAAGGTCTNAAGCAATACTACTCTCTGAGTCATAAGTGTTGTTTTGGGAAATACAAAGTCTTTAAAATACATTGGAGTTTGGACATTAAGGTCATCTATGGAAAGTTATTTTAATGACTTAAATCATTGAAAAAAGTGTTAAATTTGAGAAATATATCTAACTGCTAGTGCATCGTCTTGGATCAGCGGACTGCATTCAGTCCGCTAATCAGAGATGCTGCAGCTGTAGTTCGTTCTTAAGGTAACAAAACCATGAACTAGCTTTTTTGCATTTTTTGGGACATTTATTTTTTTTTTGGAAAGGCTAAACATGGTTGCCAATATATGGTATACTGTAAGGAGCATGTCCTAGCAAATAGCTTTTTAAATCAGGATTACTGCAGCTATTTAAATTCTGTTCACCAACATGACTAGTATTATACTGTACATTAATCGTTGTATGCGTTGATAGAATTTTTGAGAATTTGCTTTAATGCTCTTTAAACCCCAAATGCCTTAAAGTCCAGATGGCAGCTTGATGAGGTCAAGAAGTCAGGGTTGTGATCTTGTAGTATGCGGGACTGCAGTGAAGCAGCTTGCAGGTCATTTGTGAGGTTCAACATGCAAACTCTGAACACAATCCTCTTAGGCTCAGGTCCAACTTAATGTACATCTGCAGTGATCTAATGAAATGTGTTTGGTCTTTATTCTGNTCTGCAGTGATCTAATGAAATGTGTTTGGCCTTTATAATACTCTACGTGTAAAGTGAAGGAGAGATGACCACACAATATAAATGTTAGGATTACAAGATCCCTTCAATTGGACCAAGAGTAGAAACAACCACTGCGTGCAGAACAAAAGAGATTGGCACTTGTATGACCTCTGAGAAAATAGTTCAGTTTAATAAAGCTGTCGGCTTTCTTGACTTTTAATCAAGGGTCAGTCATCTGGCCACAGCGCTTGCTTGCTTTTGGAATTTCGCCAGTGGACAATAGAATCAGATCTCCAACTTTGATCAAATCATTAGTGATTAACTAAATAAACTATGTTGTTAATCTGGGAAGTAGAGATCCATTAGAGTGGATCACTCACTGTATGGTAGGTTATAAAGCTCCCAGCAGGATCACATACATGTGGGAGGAGGTCATGGACACTGAGCAAGTCAGACTGACCATTTATAAGCTTTCAGCTTGATGAGACGGTGGGTTTCTGCCTCCATTGTTAAGCCCTCTGACATCAGGAGATTATAAAAATGATTGATTATTCCTGAAATTTTTTGCAATCAGTGTCCTGCACACAAAGACTTGCAAGATGAAGCACAAATAAGATGGAGAAGTGTGTGAACCTTAAACCAATGTGCATCTGAACTGTTCTATAGAACATACGTACATTCCCAAGCTTGAAACCGGCTTTGGGAACGTAAGGGCTGAGATATCATTGCAACTTCGGTTTTAAGCCTGGCATCACGCTGCTTTGTTTTAAAGTACCACTTACAAATGCTTTATAACAACATGAATTTGTTGTAGTAAAACAAAAAAAGACACAGTCACCATTATTTTGGAAACGCCAAAGAGAATCAAGACAACAATATTAGAGGAACTGAGCAAACGGGATAATGTTATGGTCTGTGGGTCTCTGTAATGCGTTTTGTTCTGTTATTTTTGAACTTGAGGTTTCTGAAGGTTTTTTTTATTATGTTGGCTTGGCTAAATTAGTATTGGATTTTTGTTTCATGTCCTGTTCCCTTGTTCTCAGTTAGTCCTGCTTTCTGCTTAACACACCTGAATTCAGTTTAGATGATTACCACCACCTTCCCTGTATTACACCTTAGCCTCTTCAGCCCACATGGTTGCTATTGGGCAGTGTCAGAGCCCTATCTTTGTTATTGAAGTCTAATTTCTTTATCCACCTGCCTCCAAAGTCCTACCTGCATTTGTTCAGACTCCTTCTACATCCAAACTTTATGAAAGGTGATTCCAATAATAACACTAATGTAATTAGATTTATTTCAGTGCTTTGAATCATGGCAAACAGGTGACACATTAGCATTTAAACTGTGTTGTGTTTTTTATCAGATGTTGAAACATAAGACATAACTTTACATTTATTGCTACTGTCTCATAGATAATCTGTCCTCTTTCAGACTCATTAATAAATTCTTGTGTAAAAATGTCAGATTCTTGCAACCCTTCAGGCGCTCAACAGGATCTCTGCAGGTTTGCAATACATGGGCCTGTAGGATGCACGGTACAACCTATGTTGCACGTGTATTGCTGCCACACCTTATCGTTTCATATTTGTGTATCATATATCATAGAATATAAAGTTATGCAATCTTATTCTAAATCCTGTAACATTACCCTACATTGTTGTTTGATATCTTTGGTGTCTTTGTCATTCTTTTCAGCATGACAGCAAATGCATATGCATGGGTGTGCATGTGCAGGTCTCAGGCAAGAATTTTAATGTTTCATCCCACAAGCGTAGGATGAGCTACAGAGCAAAAAACATAATAAGAAACCTTTATTCGAAAGTTTTAGTTTCAGTGATCTAAAAACTCCAAAGGAGAAAGTGAAGCATGCATTTAAAAGTATGAACCGAGTTTTGTTTTTGAGCCACACCCCTGATATATGATATGCTCTGACAGTTTTAGTTAACTATGTTAAATGTTTATATTTCTAGATGGAAAATACATTATATATATATATATGTATATATAATTCACTAAATTCACTGTGAATTTCAGGTCACTAAATTAAACTGTACAAAAGTAGGTATGTAATGACAGTTTAACTAAAAGATGTAAGCCATAAGATAATGAAAGTGAAATAATAAAACCTTGATAAAAACTTGATTTCATAACTAGGTTTTATTAGTAATCATCTGACATACTAATGCCATCAAGACAATAATGTGATCATTATTCCAGTCTGGTGGCTTTTTTCTCTGCAGTGTTGCTTCATTATGCTGCACATTGAATTACATGCAGCATTAATCAATGTCCAGTGATGCTTTCTGTTGCTTATAGAACGGTGTGGACTATGTACTTGATGTTGCTGTGTGCTACAGTCTGCATAACATCAAACGTTTAATGTTTGCAAAAATCAAATATAATCCAAATGAAGTCCGAATGTTTAAAAAGAAAATTTTAATCACTAATATCTGCAGGGTAAAATCCAAAATTAATTTATATTTTTATGCCACCATCTAAACACATGCATGATGAGTTTACTCAGCATATATAATGATTAGAGCATGAAATCACCTATTTTTTTAGCTGAATATGTCAGATGGAGGGGTGGAAAATATTGTGGGGCGCACTGACAAGACCATGGTAGATGATTTAGGTACATATTCGCAGAGTGCCAGCGAGCCTGCACCAGGAGTAGAGCCAATTCAAATATAGCACAGACTCTCGGGAAAAAGTTTCCTTGAAAAACATGATTAATGGCTGTCCAGTGTGTTTCAGTCAGGCTGTGTGGCGTGACTAATGCAAACAGGTTTTCTTAGGCAACACAGAAACCTTTGCTCAATTGGCAGATGGAGAAATCACATTATAACTTTGGCTTCTATTTGACCTCATGAAATAAATGCTTGATTTTTTTATGTTTCTCTCAGAAAACATTTTACACGAACTAATATTCTCAGGAGAGAAAACGAAATTCTATCTTGCTGCCATTAAACTCCTTTAAACAGGACCCAATAACATGCTATCTGAATAGAAACCAGGCTCGTCTTTAAGTCGTTGTATCAGCAGGAGAGAGTTGACTTTGTAAATTTGAGGCAGCGCTTTAAGTAAACAGTGATATAACTGTTCAAACACCGATGGTATCACAATGTGAAGAAACTCGATGACAGTTCAGAGAGCTGTTTGCTAATTTTGGTTCACTTTTATAGATGCAACAGCCTGCTACCTTGAAGTCTTACAGGTATGCAGCCAGGAGGTTACAGGAATGTTGGAAACTCAAGTTAATTTTAGCTTAAATTCTCAGATTCACCTATGATGCTTTGTCGTATGTTACACAAATCTTAGTACAGCCAATGTTAGCACCAGAAGTTGACATTAACTGTTAAAAAAGTCTCTGCTAAGGGTGCAAAACACCCAGGAAGCACAAGCAGTGTGGATCTTAAACACCAGGTGCTGCCCCTCAACAGGCTTCTGGAAACTGGCCAATCAGTAAAAGCTGGGCTTTTAGGGAGGAGTCCTTAAAGAGCTGGGAACAAAAATAATTAGTCAGTGACTGTTGGGACTGGATTAAATAAGGATCCTGTGATCCACAGCCCAAAAGAATGTGGGCGTGAAGTAAGGGGAACTGTTTTATAGCCACTAGTTTTGCATTTCAGATGTAGTCCATGTGGGTTTTTTTTTTAAACCTGACATTACGAGCAAGGGTTGGATCTGATTGAGAACTAAACTTGGCCATATGGTAGAAACTTTTCAATCATAGGAAAAAGAGGATAGTTTCTGTTTTACTATAAATGGGACCATAATGGACTAAAAACAAACTTTACAGGTAGTTAAGTAAATAGTAGGGTCGTTTTTTCAGATTTCTAGCTAAAGAAGCTACAGCTCCTCCACTTTAATAACACATTCCTGTTAAGGATGTGACAATGTGGATAGTTTCACTTGTAACAAGCACAACAAACTTTGGTGGCAGGTTTGGTGCGGTCGACAGTATTTAGCTCCGACCTTTAAATGACAGATTACTGGATTACTGTGTGGCTGAAGCTCAGGAGGAAGAGCAGTCGTCTGCCAACCGGAAAGTTAGTAGATCAATTCCAGGCTTCCCTGATTATATGCTGACATGACACTGGGACGTTGGGCTATGAATGTGTGTAATAGTAGAAAGCACTTAGTATGTAACAATAGAAGTTCTGTATGATTGTATGAATGTGACATGTAGTGTTAAAATGCTTTGAGTGGTCCATTTATAATCCATTTATCATTCTGAGTCCCATTCTGTTTGTTTGCGCCATTGTTTACTCTTCTATTAAGTTCCCCTCCCATTAATGCAGGAATGTCCAAAGCTCGTCCTCGAGGGCCACCATCCTGCAGGTTTTGGATGTGTTCTGTTGCAGCACCTGAATCTGAAGGACTGGTCAACATGCTTGGGCATAACTTGACAATAAACTGTTGGAGAGCCATTTAATTTGAATCAGGTGTGTTGAATCTGGAAGACGTCTAAAACATACAGGATTGCAGCCCTCAAGGACCAGAGCTGTACACCCCTGCATTAATGGCTAGGGTTAAGAGTTATAAAGACATGATTAAATTGAGGAAATTCTACATTCTCATACTCACTGTTTGCAGTTCCTGACTCATGATGCTGAGCATGCATGGATGGATGAACATGTATAATCATGGATGGATAATCATGTATAAACACAGAGTGCATTCACACCAGCTCCTTTTAATCAAATCCTAGTACATTTGCTCGGGAAGTCCGCTGCGTTTGAGGAGGTGAGAAAGCGCAAATAAACTTGGATTCAGATCAAAGTAGCGGACTCAGTCTGCCTACAAATTCAGGTCTTGGTCCGCTTGAAGTGAACCAAATACAGGAAGTGGACTACAAAGCAAAGGGGATTGTGGGTAAATACAATCACAACACATACACCGTGGGACGGTATGTGGGTCTGACCAGGAAAAAAAGCTTGCAGAGAGACATAAAAAAACGCAGTAAAAGTTCTGATAAAAATATGATCAACCCAAGATGGCTCGGTTCTGATGCAGCTCCATGTTATGCTCTGATGTGCTGGAAACAGAAGTTGTCCTGCACTAACCAAGAGCCAGTTTTCTTCTTTGTTGCTGCTCCTGTCTTCCCCTTCAGTAATTCTTGGTGCAGCGCCACTTCTGGTATGGAGTGGAACACATTACTTAAAATTTGTTTGAATAGTGCAGCAAGAACTCTAAGAATCATACCGAGTCCAGCGGAATATTCTAGTGTGAACCCATCTATAGTTTCACTATCTGAACCTGGTAAGTACATACTATGTACTATGACACGAATGTGTGGATACATGATGACTTCTGTATCCAACATACTCATACTGTAGGTTAACAAAACTGTGTTGGAGACAAAACACTGTAGTTAAAGATGTAACTGTTCTTAACCAAAACTTAAGCATGAGAGAAGTCCAAGATGGTTTCAGCTTGTGGCCTCAGCATTTATTTAAAGTTTTATAGTATTAATCATGGTTTTAAACATTTACAACACTTCTCTTGTTTATGGTTTTTCTCTGAGTAAAATTCAACTCTATTGTAACACATTTGTGCACATTTTGAGACAAGCCTTACAATAGTTAGTTTAGCAGTTGTGTTTATATGTAAACTCAAAGGATCTTTTTCTGAGGCCACGAGTGTCACAACAGTCAAAAAAAAAAAAATCTAATATTGCTCATTTTAATGCAAATTTGTATCCTAAATATTGTGCAAAACTTTAGGCACCAATAAAATCTAAATACATCTAATATACAAAGTTATCCCCCTTGAAATGAAAGCCTTCATACAAATGCCGTTTTCTGTGCTTCTTCTAGCAGAAAACATTGAGATAATGGGAAATAAGGTCCTAATATTGACAGCGTGCCAAGTTCCTGAACAGAGGGGTAAGATGTAAAGACTTTACTTAGCTGCCACTCTCTGGAGCTGCTCTAGGACACTTGACACTCAGAGTCCCTTTTTAGAAACATCTCAGAATGAAACTTAATCTTAGTGGTATGCTCTGGTAGAAATCCAGGTCAGGCTTTATTTCTACACCTTGAACTCAATATGGAAATTTCCCAGCTTAGTACTGGCAGACATCTAGCTTCTCACCATTCCTCTTTGTCATATTCAAACACAATGTTCCAACAAGCGAAGGCTTCGACAGCTGAGTGTGTCGAGCTCCCTTTGCACACACGAAAGCCGACAACCAACACCAATACTCGGAAGTGGCTGCTTAGACTGAGGATCGGATGCAAATCAAAATGTACCCATTAAAAAGGCTGCAAAACAAACAGCCCTGTTGATCATGAGGTGGTAGGGGGTCTGAACACACCGTCACCTGACTGATTTCGAAAGATCAACACCACCTCCGATTGCAAGAGGAAGCAGGACACGGATCAATCACTTTCAACCAAATTGTGTCTTCAAGACTGATTTCAACAGGTTGGCAAACACCAGTCTGCATTTTTACCCGGTTTACTAAAAGATAGATTCTTTGACATCTGTAGAAAAGACATTGATTTACAAACTCAGAATAAACCTGTGTAAACCCTGTGACTTAAAAGGGCTCTAGGTGCAAAAGAGAGGAGATAAGTCACTTTAAACTTTGAAACACTAAAAGGAACCTGATGCACCTCAAACCAGCTGAATCAGCCAGGACAGGATTCATTCACTAAGGAATGTTTTCTAAATGCAATTATTTAAATTATGACCTTTTAAATCTTTAGTGCAACATATAACTCCTCCTACAGCTAATTCACGTGACTGTGCTAGCTGGAAACATTTGCACTAAAATGCTCACTTCCATATTAACCATCTGATCTCCTGCCTGTTGCAGGCTTAAAACTTTAATCATACAGACGCCCTGAATAAGAAATGCTACATGAATGGCAGCTTCTGTACAGAGAGTAAACACCGCCATCTGCTGGTGTGGGCATGAACTGAGTTGTAATAAAATGAACTCCCACACATTTTAATGAAACCATTTTATTTGTAATGAAGGTTACAGAGCACCAGATTGTTTTGTCTTCTGTTTTCTTTTTTTTTTCACCTATCAAAATAAGCAAATCAGAATTTAAATGTGCACAACAAGTCTGTTGGTGGATGTTTGTACATACAGTAAACATTTATAGTTTTTACAACAACTTTTTACTCATCGATTATTCAATTTAAAATCCAATTTTACAAACAATGCCACTGGCATATCCGTGATTTAGTGGATCCTTTCCCATAGTTTACACACTAATGCAGGCGTTTGGTCCCATAACACATAAATGCTCATTCGCACAATTAAAAACAACAACAACAAAACAGCTACTTTGTTTGGGAGTACAGTCACACAACAGTGCCACATCGGGTCAGCTACAAACCAACGGCTAATGTTTTGATTCTTTGGTGTGACGTTACCCGATTTGTTTCTCACAGCCAGAGCTAAAGTCCACTCAGTGAAACTGCCTTGTTTTTGTTTGTGTTTTAGAGAGTGATTGAAAGACAAGGGGATGGCGATGAGTGGAGATGAGGTGCAGAAGAGGGGAGGACAGGATGGGGCTTATAAGTCTATGATCTCTTTTTTCGGCTCTCAAAATTTCTGTTGGCTGGCCTGATCTTCATCTCTGCAAATTCGATTGAGTGTTCGTGGCCCTTCCAGTGGAACCAGTTGATTCCCTGTACAGAAAAAACNCCTTCCAGTGGAACCAGTTGATTCCCTGTGCAGAAAAAACAAACAAACAACCAAATCATGCGAAAGTAGTGAAATAACACACCAGTGAGTTTTTCCTACAGATCTGAGGATTATTTCTGGTACTTCTGGTTGCATAGCGCTTACTTGAGTTAGTACTTCTGACTTATTTTTCTCTTTAAAAAACTATATGTTGCCTCCTTTAAAATATTCATACAATACAAATCAGATTTTATGTAATACGAGAAAAGAGCTGCAAATAACCCCACTGACGGGACTGAGATGAGGATGGAAGAAAGGCAGGCAGCTGTTTTAGCTGAAAATGTTACATTTCCCTGGAAAAGTTCAGGATCTTATGACAGCTGTGCATACCTTACTATGACTGTTGTCACCATATTTCCCCATGAGGTTGACACGATGACAGTTTTTATACCAAAAGGCACCTTTGTAGGACAAGGCGCAGTTGGTCACGGCTATATCGTTGTCGTTGTCGTATGTGGAGAAGGGCCGACCCTGGTGGTACGTCATGGAATCACCTGGTGAGCAAATTGAGGTAATTGACTACACAGGAAAGTTTATTTGTTTAATTTTATTGTGGTGCAACTTGAAGGAAGAGTTTAGGAAAGTATTACCACTTTTCTTGCTGAGAGATCAGAAGCTCAATCACTCTTATGTCTTTGTATGAGCATCATTTACCTGAACCTTTCTGCTGGGAATCTATGGGAAGTATATCTTCACAACTACAAGGCTGTAAGTATAATCTTGGTCTCAAAACAAAGACAAGATATATTAGATTACTACAAAAGTGTCAGAATCAAGATTTGTTTTACTGTGTCAGAGTAAATTCACCTGGAACAAAATGTAAACCTCATAAAAGAAAACCACACTACTTTTAATGAAGACCAGAAAATAGCAGCCCAGTTCATCTCAGAATAGTCTGATGAGGAGCTGTGTAAAAGTAGAAGCTAAAGGAGTAAATTTCAGCAGTTTCAGATGTTTTAATAGAGGTGTTAAACAGTTCATTTCTCAGAAAGCCATCAGCCAGTGTTATTGATGGACACCTCTGTCAGTTGTCAGTCAGGGGAATCGGGGGACAGCCCTAAATTCACCTTAGAAACACCACGAGGATCCAGAAAGAAGTGAAGCCCAAATTAGTCTATGACTTCACTATAAAACCTCCATGAAAACTTCCAGGACCATCATGATTAATTTAAAAAAAAGCTGAATTTCTTTCCCACAGTAATGAGTCTTTGTAATCGGCAGAGTCTCTGCTTTCAAATGACGTCTTGTTTGTGTGGTTTGCTTAAAATCGAGAAATTAGTGTGTCATGCAGCTCTGTACATGGGGATCTCATCAAGAAGAGGTTTAAGATTTTTTATTTTTTTTGTTTTAAATTGACTTTTTATGTTTTAATTTATTATTCTGCCAAAGGTGTCTTAAGTCTGCCTGAGGGATCATGCAAACCAAAGCTGAATGAATTTTATGGAACTTGCCAAGAACACACATCCCAATAAATATTGTCATCATTTAACAACACTGTAAACACACTTTCAGCAGGGGGTCATATCAACTGTCTGAACTACAACATGCACCTGCTCCCTAAAATCAACTTGAACTCACCTAATTTGTCAAATAGAATAAAATTCTGTTTGTTAGAATTAAATTTAGTTGTTTTGCATGGATCTATTATACCTATTAAACAGTTTAAGCTCTATAAACACAATTTATGTGGTAAATTTAAATATCTATAGGCTTGTCCAAATATGTAAAATTTTAGCACCACCGGGTTGCTTGATAAGGATTTCTGCTGAACACCCTAAGACAGAGATCCACTCCGGTCCTCGTGAGCTACTGTCCTGCAGGGTTTGGATTCTACCCTGATGCAACACACCTGACTCAAATCATTGGGTCATTAACCAGCTTGTGCAGAGGTGTGTCGTAGTAGGAGACATCTAAAACCTGCAGGACAGTAGCTCATAAGGACCGGAGTTGGAGACCCCTGCCTGAGCAGGATACAGTTGTTACACAAACATGTTCACTCAGACTTTTAATCTCTTATTTTAGCTTAATTGTTGCAGTTAAGAAGGTATAGTCACAAAGGTCACTAGAAAATGCTGCTAGTAACTAAATACCATCAGATAATCTAAGTTCTATAAATCTTAGTGATTGTGGATCTCACATCTGCAACTCTGAAACCTGCAGCAGACTGGAACAAGAACAGAAATGTTTCCAGGAACACACTCGCTCTGCACGACACTGACCTTAGAAATGATTCAAACTGACCCAGTGGATGATGAGGAAAGACAGAGCTGAAATGAACCTACCAGTTTAAATTGTTGTTGTCCAAGTATGAAATATAAGTTATCTGCCGTTGTTTCTGCTGAATAATGAAACATTCTCATCATGATTTAATGATACATTTGCACTCCCAGATGCAGGCTTCTACATCTGCATGTATTTGAGTTTGCTTTGCGTTCTGGTTGCAGGGTGAACCTTACATGACAGCCCGTCCCCTCGGCATCAGAGAAGTCTTCAGAAAGACTGAGCTGGAAAGGGAGATTCAGCTTTTTTTTCCAGCTTAGCCTGCCACTGCGCAAAGGTAACAAAATCTACCTTTAGCCTCTAAGACTCATCTGTTTACACAATACAATAAATTTGTTGATGAAGTCCATCCTGGAGGCTCCAATGGCTGTCTAGCAACGTCAAGATGATTGAAACACTCAGAGATGAAGCTACATCCTGATACAAAACACAAATGCACAACTTTTTGGGCTCTGGATTTGATGCCGGTTAAACAAAGCAGATCTCATGCCGTCATAAATGAGCTTCGGGCTTTCCAATTAGCAGCTTTCCCCTATTTCCAGCCTTAAAGATTTACTGGAAACACAAAAATGTGGAATCCATTTTCTGATTCAAGCCATCCTTTAAAGTAACACCCACCTGCAGTTCCCTTAAATGCTCCCAGGTAAAGTTTAAAACGCGTTCTTGGCTCTGCGATTGAGAACTTGTCATATTGAGCAAAGGCTGAATCTCCTTTGTCTCTCAAGTCCACTCGCAGCTCATACTGACCCAAAGATGTGATTTTATGGAGGTTGGAGAGACCTAGAAGTGAGGTTGAGTGGGAGTCAGTAGCAGTCTAAGGCAGGAACAGAGTACATAATGCCAGAAGACGGGTGTTCTTACCCAGCCAGAACTCATCGTTCATGTTACCAAAGCCAGCTGTGTAGTTCTTCCAGTTTCTGAAGAACTCTAGTTTTCCGTTCTGGCGTCTGAGGAAAACCTGAGGAGAAGCGAGAAAAACAGGCACTGCATAACGTGTACGATCACATCCTAATCAGTCTGATTAAGGTGTGAAACTCTGCTCACCAGCCATCCTCCACCATCTGTGGTCATGTCGCAGTAAACCTGGATGGGCTGACTCTCCTCCCCTCCGATATAGATGGTGTACAGGCCAGAGGTCGTCTCTCCATTCAGTAAAACCTGAGCACAGTCCCTGGGGCGCCTGAACAAATTTCCAGCTAAGAAAAACAAAACAAAAAACACACTGATTAAAAAGACATCTTAAAGATCAGAGGAGACAGCTGCTTTATCTTTGCAGACACATGAAGAAAAAGCAGCACACAGTATTTGGTATCGTGTGAGAGAATGACTAGAAAAGAAAAGGATTTTCAAGCAGAATGAAAAACAAACTCAGGAGATCTGGTTGGAATATCAGATTAAATGAGAGGAATTTGCATCAGAGGTACATCTGGATGGTTGTGTGATCAATCATCGGACACATCAGTCAGTGACACAGACAAATGATTGGAAGATTTTTCATCCTTACCGGTGGAGAAGACGGTGGTTACATAGCGACTCCTCTGGGGTCCAGCTATGGCCTGCAGCCGGACGCTGAATTCTGTTGAACCAGTCAGCTGAGACATGCTGTAGGAGGATGCTGTTGGGCTTAGCATCACCTCCTGCATGCACACACACAAAGTGTAAACTCATAATAGGTAAACAACAGCAACTATATGTTTTCAAAGCTTTTCATGAGAGTATGATTAATAAAAAAGCTATCTCTGTAGAAAAACATCAGCTTTGATTTTTGCATACAGAGGACAGCAGCTGGAAGGTTCCTGAAAGAAATGTTAGCTTCTAAATGATATTTCTGATGTCTGGAAATAAATCAAAAGTGTTGTTGGAGTGGGAATGACTTCCAAATGGTTTGGTAAATTAATCAAAATCCTTATTGCTTTAAAAAAAAAGTCCACCCTGGGCTGGAGTGTTTGAGTTTAAAGAAGCAGAACCACCTCGGCTGTGGGTGACTGAACTGCTGTAAGAGTGTGCATACCCTTATTACACCATCAGCAGAGGAGAAAGTGAGTATGTAACCGGTGACTGCTGCATGAGGAGGATTCCAGGTCAGAGTTGCACTGTCAGTTTGAATATTAATAGCCATCAGGTCACGAGGAGGATCCACATCTGCAAACACAGAGTCACACTTCATGTTTAGCATTCAGAGAAGCTGCCGTGGTTGGAAAATCTGTCTGCATATTGCTTCCTGTGGACTTCCTGTCTGCACCTACCTGTGGTGAACTCAGTAACAGCAGATGCACTCTTCTGAGCTTCTTTCATACCGTGAACTCCAACTATGTAGTGGGTTCCTGGAACTAGAGAGTTCATTTCGAACTCCACCGTGTTTCCAGAAACATGCTCTACCACAGGTGTCACTGAGGGGCAGGAGTCAGATCACACAATCAAAGCAAGGTCAGATTTAAATGGATCAAGAAGCTGTTCTATGAGGAACAGACCTGAATCAGCTCTGTAGGTGATGACGTAACCATCAACAGTGGCAACAGATGGTTGCCACAGCAACAGAGCTGAAGTATCAGTGACATTTACTGCAGTCAGGCCCTGCGGGCTGTCCAAAGCTGGAGGAAACAAACAGGAAAGGTTTAAAATTGTTTTCTTCGAACCGACTCCTGCAGATGTGAGAATCTGATAAGAGCAGAGAAGATCCAACCTGTGGTTACGGTGTCTGTGCTGGGCTCACTTTCCTCCAGGCCCTTCATAGCACTCACAGTTACTTGGTAGGTCTTTCCAGGGATCATATTGACCAGCAAAGTCTCAGATACACTCCCATCTGCACTCACGATCAATGGGCTTCCTGTGGACGGACAAAACAAACAAGCAGTGCACAAAACATGTAGGAGCAGTGATGACTGATTTTTATCTACAGTCAGTCCTTTAATGTTGTATTTATCATATTTGATTTGTGCAGTTTCTGAGACCTTTTCCATCACTTTATTGTGAAAACTTTGATCAAAACCCTAACACAATCTCATACTTGTCTTCTCCCCACTGGTGGATACTTTACATTACATTACAATAAAAAGTCAACAATAGGCCTCTCCTAAAAAGTGCTTACCCGTAAAGAAATGAGTAATGTATTTGGATACTTCTTGAGTCAGAGCAAAGAGAACAATTGTGAGATGTGAAATATGTTAAGATGTCTAAATATTAGTATATGTGTTACTTGTGAAGAATATATGAAGATGGCACATAAAAAATAAAAAAAAAACAATCCAGGCTTGCCTAAATAAGCAACAACAAAAAGACTTTCACACTGGACACAAGTGTCTCTTTTAAAATGATGCAGACGGAGGTCGAAACCTCTATCAGAATATGTGAAATGGTCAAACTAATTAAGAATTTAAATATTTGCTTTTTTAAGTCTAAAAAGCAAACATTTAAATGTTAGCTTAACATAAACAGGTGTGCTTGCCATTAATAAACCCTTTAAATTGCCTAGTCAAATATGACCTGAAATATCAATTTTAAAAAAGTCCAAGAAGCGAATAAAGATGCTCAATAAAAGATAAAACCGTCAACTTGAGTATGAGAAAGTATGATAATCCTGGATTACATTTCTTAAATGACTAAAGAGAGTCAAGTGTTAGTTTTGGGATGATGATCAGATGTGAGAGGGTGTGCTTATTGTTACCCACCCCAGAAGTGGCCGACCATCAAAGATCACTCAAAGTGTGTATCTGTGACATTGCAAACAAAGTCTGGGCAAATTTTTAAGCTACCAAAAGGGTCTTCTCATGCTAATGGTTGTCAATGTTCACGAATCCACCAGAGAGAGACCCCTTACTGTTAAAAACCCTTCATAAAATAAATAAATAAACAATTTAACGTCTGTCTGTAGTTTCTCCTAAATATCTTAACAATCCAGAGGGATGTTAAAAAATTATTTCACTAATTAAACCAAATAAGACTTTTTTTTAAAATAAATATAATTTGCTGTGTTTGGAAAAAGAAAATTGTTGCATTCTAGTCTTAAAACCTTATTCTGTCTTTGAAATGTGATTTTATTATCAGTGCAAGGACTGCAGTTCTTTGGCATGTATATAAAAATCTGATAATGTTTTGAGTCACATTTATACAAAAAATGGAGGAAATCTCACATCACTAAATACAGCTTAAACTAGTAATAAATTGGAGCGATGCAACAAGCCCGAACACTTACCACCTTCAAACGGCACATAGGTAATGCGATAGTTATCCACTGGAGAGTGTGGCATGGTCCAGTGAACTACGGCCGAAGAGTCCGTCACATCAGAGAAATGAAGTCCTCTTGGAGTGCTGAGACCTAGCAAAATGCAAATGGATGTACACGGACAGGAAAAGAGGAAAGGGATTAATCAAGGTGAAGTTTTAGCACAAAGGAAAAGAAAAACCTTCAGCTCAGAGAAGCCAAATGAAACCCAAGAGAACGCTTTTCCCATAAGAGCATTTTCTACTAGACATGGAGTTAAACCTAGACCAAAGGAAGAATGATGATTAGTGGGATTCTGGGCTCAGCAAGTCACACTAAAAACTCAGAAAATGATAGTTAGTATGGAACTTGACATTTTGCTGTTTTCCATGTACCTGTGTGAGCAACCCCTGTTATAGGTTGAGAGCGTTGGTCCAAAGTGACGCCATAAAGCTCGATTTCATACTCAGTGCCACCCATGAGGCCAGTTACAACCCTGGTTCGCTCATGGCCGTGGGCGTTGTACTCCTGAGGGTGTGTTAATCTTTTGCTGTCTCTTACTTTGATCACAAATCTGTCAAACAGGTCTTCGTCAGCCGCCCACGACAGACGGAAACTGTCAGCGGTGACATCCGAGATGAAGAGATGCTCTACCTCCGGCTCGGCCTCTGGTTAGACAAGGAAACATTAACGATGCAGTGGTTTGGTGGTTTCCCGGTAATTTTCATTAGTGAGCATCAGTTTGGAAGGTCAGCCAATAGGCACGAAGGTTTCCAGGTGGCAGACAGGATTGTATTCCATCCTGAAAGCCTTTTTATCCACCACCTCCAGTCTGACATGCTCAGGCATCCATTAGTGTAAATAAGTCAAAAACAGAGCGGAAACATACAAGAATAAAAAGACGAGAGGTCTTTTGTAGCTATTTATTTATGTCAGTAAAGGGATCTGTTGAGTTCCCCATGCGTCCTTAAGGCCAGCCTCGATGCAATCAGTGCATTCAAAGGTAATAGAAAAAATAATATTAGTTAAATCAACAGGTGTCATGCTCAGAGCGTCTGTTGGTTTATAAGTGTTTTCCTGCATGTGGCAAATGGACTTATTGGCTATACTCAACAGCAACATGTAGGGCAATGTCCACAAATGTCTGTATATGACCAAATGTGAAGGAAAACACAATAAAATATGACAACAAACAAATGTGCTTGCTCATATTTTAAAGGAAAGAAACAGACGGGAGCGTCACGTTGTCTCTCGTTGACACGGCTGCATACCCAGAAAATACTTTATAGAAAGATAAGCTCATTCTGGAAAAAAAAGCTGTTTTATAGTTAGAGTTAGGGTTAATTAGGAAAAATCAAAACACGACATGTTCCTAAATGTATCCATGCTAAAGCTAATTTTGATTATACATCATTTTTAAAATCAAAATTAGCATGGATATGAAGGGGCTGTGCCATGTTGGCAACAGTGAGACACTTTATAGCTGGATCATAAAGTTAAACAATGACAGATATACAGATACAGCAGCTGCAGGAAAAAGTAGAAACTGGAATATTTAGTAAGACAAGGGGCATTGCAGTGCACTGGTAGTGGTACCTGTCACAGCCACTGTAGTCAGAGGCCGAGAGAGAAGCCCTGACTGTGACACCCCAGTCAGCCTGACCTCATAGCCTATGCCGGTGATGAGGCCCCAGATGTCCAGGTGGCTTTGGTTTCCTGGCACAGTGAACTCCTGAGGCTCCAGCAGCCAGCCAGAGTCTGTCACCACTATTTGAAAGTGGCTGAAGCCGCCACTAGAGATGGCCAATTCCTCCTGCTGCCTCACTTCCCATGACACTCGGAAACCATAGGGGGTTATGTTGGAAATGGTCAAGTTTTCCACTTTAGGCAAAGGAGCTGGGAGGAAGGGGGTTGGGTTTGATTGGAGGAATGAGATTCCATTAGGAAGATAATGTGTGCAATGGTCGCAAAAGCAAATAAAGATCCAACTCTTCTGGTGTGTAACTTGCAACGAGAAACTATCATCAGATTAAATACTCAAGGTGTTGCACTTTAAAGTTCAAAATACACTAAGGGCAAAAGTGGCATGCATCATTATTATTTGTCACCTAGATACCTGAAGTAAGAATTAAGAAAACAATTGCTCCAATGGAGAATACAGACATTTCCACTGTAGGTATCGTTATTGACCCGACTACTTGGTCCTTTTAGCCCATTTACATCGGCTTCCCAAATGGACCAATCCACACTACCCACAAACTACCAGTCAGAAAGAAATCAGAAAGAAATTATTTAGAATAAAACAGACTAAAAAGCTTAATTTCAGTCATGTTTTAGTCCACGGCCACAACATAGGCTAAACATTTCACCAAATAAACCTTTTTTTTTTTTTTTTTAACTAATCTTTGGATCAAACTAAAATTAGTAGTTAGCAGCCAGTTTTCATAAGATATGATAAACTGAGTCAAAATTTCAGGTTGAGTCTGTCTGGTTTCTCTCAAAGATCGTGTTTAAAGATCTTTGGAATTAGTAAATGAAAAGCTTGAATGACCAAAAATGCCATTTTATTGGCGGAATCTCTTTATGATGCATGTCAACTTTGCTCCTGGTGCATTTCGGACTTCAGATCTAGACATGTTTGTTGGCTTAATCCTTTTAAAAATGTACATTCATTGACATTTTCACTTCAAATTATTTATGTAAATGATACAAGTTAAATACATAGTACCTGTGACAGCATGGGTTACCACAGAAGGAGTGCGGCGCCCATGAGAAATACCATACATTTCAATGTCATAGCCTGTATCATCCATCAAGTTTGGGATTGTTATGTTACGAGCTTCACCAGGCAGTCTGAACTCCAGTGCATCAGATTGCTGCTCAGAGTCACTGATCCGGATAACAAAGCCATCAAAGTGGCCTGACACTGTGCTCCAGGACAAGCTGAGGTTATGTGGACTCGGAGATGAAGCAGTTATGGGCCCCAACTGTGGGACATCCTCTGAATAAAAAAACAGAAGATGACTTTTCAGTTACGTTGACTTGAGTAGACGATGTAGCCGGAGCATGCAGCTTCAAGAAATAAAAGCCCGTAATGTGATACCTGTTGTTGCTACAGCAAACAGAGGCTGTGTGCTCTGGCCGTCACCATCACTGGCATAAAGCTTTATGTTGTAGCTTGTGCTCGCTTTGAGCCCGGCCATTACTGTGGAGCGCACATCTCCAGGCAGAGCACGCCCCATCGCCTGCGAGGGCAAAGCAGACTCTCTGACTTCTACTATAAACTTATCAAATTGCTTCTCTCCTGTCCGCCACGACAGCGAGAATCTGTCTGAGGTAATGTTAGAAACAACTAGCTTGGACAAATCAGGCTCTTCAGCTACAAGAGGAGAGAAAAATATAGTTTATATTCATTAACTGGAGTAAGTAGCAAGTATTTGTCTTTTATTTATTTGAAAATTCCAATGTAAAGTCAACTTTACAGACTAAATAACTAAAAATATTTCCAAGCTTAAACAAATGACCCAATTTTAATAAATGAATTTTAAATTCAAAATACCTGTTGATGCAACAGTACTGACAGCTTTTGTTCGAGAGCCCTTGTACGTCCCATAGAGGTAGGCTATGTAATCAGTGCTGGGCCTGAGCCCTGTGACGTCGTGGGACCTGACATTATGGGATATGTTATATTCCTTTGGCTCCATCAGCCAATCAGAGTCAATTATCTCCAGTATAAAACCATCAAATTGTTCTTCAGTGCCATTCCAGAGAAGTGAAAAGCTCTCTGACGTCAAGTTTGAGATATATAGTTTGCCAACCACTGGATGATTCACTGAAGAAAGAAACCATGATTAGGAATTTATCAAAGCCATCCTTCAGAGCAAATATGTCCAAATAACATCTAAATGTTTTCATTATTATTGGTGGTTGGTTAAACTGACTTATCATTAAATGTGTACCATTATTGGAGACTCACCATCACCAACAGCAATTCCTGACAGCCTGAACAGCTTAATAAAGAATTAAATACATGCACGCAGTTCTGCATTAAAATGCAAATTAAACATCCTGCACTAAAGGTTAAAATGTGGCTTGAACTTAAAAGCAACAACTCCTTTTTTTCCTTTTAATATTAATGATAAGCAAAACTGAATGCCAATGAGAGAAACGACAAAGCTTTGATGTAAAAAAGCTGAAAATTCAAATGTGTTTAAATTATCAGAATAAATGTGAAATTGTGAGTATAAAGGAAAGCTTCATGCATTTGTCATGCTGATTGGTTAATTTTGAGAAAATGACTTTGCACTGCATTACAAGTTTAACAAATAAAGCTATCATTTTACAAGCTGTAAGATTTATTAGTTCCATGCAAACATGCATCTGATATAAAATACGGTGACGTTACTGTTAACCTCAGATTATATCATTAGCTTTTTACCTTGATGACAAGAAGATTTAATCATTTGCCACCTAGTAGTTCAAAAGAAAATGAGGACATTGACTTTAATGACTGGTGAAAATAAACTACTATCTCAGTGTCACTCACACAAACTCACAGCACTAAAGAGACATGGACACTCACGCATGCCGTGAGCTCTTTATACACCCACAGGCAAATGATCTCTCAAGGTTAATCAATTACACACTGAATGAAGACTGATGAGATGAAATGAGATGGTGACGCTGTCACAGTGTGATGGGGGAGGGTTATTGGTTTGCTTTTGCAATCATTGCAGCACATCAGCGTCAGACCTGACCATGATGCAGGGATGGTATAGGGGGAGGGGGGTTTCATGCACTTTGGTAACTGGGATGAGGGGGTAGGGATGAACATTTGGCTCGGTGATGCAGCACCCATTACCCTGCTCTCTCTCAGTGAGACAGAAACAGTGGCTGGAGGGTGGAGAATGATAATGTTGGTTAAGATGAAGCAGCTCAGTGCACTGAGGCCCTGGGGTTGGACGGTGATGGAAGAACAGAAACCGGGTTATGTTGTTTTTGTTTCATGCAGCAATATGAAGACGCTCCACTGCGAGTGGGACAGCAGAAATATGCATATAATCGCTTCACAGGTGTTGACTGAAATAGAATATTTAGAATATTAATAGAAAGTCTTGCTGCAACGCTTCAAGTTGCAGGTACCTGTGGTAGCTTCACTGTACAGGGGTTCAGTGAAGGAGCTCTGATACATCCCATACAGGCCAACCATGTAGCTGGTGTTGGGATTCAGCCCAGAGATGCCCAGGCTCATAGCGTCTCCGGACAGAGTGAGGTTCTGGCTCTCCATGAAATTCTCCATGTTTGTTACTTCAATGACAAAGCTGTCAAAGTCCCCACCTGTGGGACTCCAGGACGCAGTGAAGCCGTCCCATGTAATGTCAGAGATGGTGAGGTTCACCACCGCTGGCTTCAGCTCCGCTGGTAGATAGACAAATCAGACTGGGTCAGCTAGATGCAAAGATGAGTTCATCAGTTTATGTCATGGTACATTATTCATGGAAAAGGAGAGCAGCCGGGTATTGGGGCCAGGAGAAAAAATCTTTCAGATATTTAAGAATCTTGTCTGAAAAGTTTTCAAAAAGTTAAAGAACTTTTGAAAGTTGATTATAAAAGATCAAATTTACTTTTGATGTTTTTAATATGTTTCTCTACGCCAGAGTCAGCTGATCAAACNTCAAATTTACTTTTGATGTTTTTAATATGATTTAATATAATTTATGACTTTCTAGCAGTTTCACAAGCGTCATAATTTGAGTCATAATTTATCTCCATCAAACGGCTTTGGTCCTGCTTCATTTAGTTTTTGTTAAAATAAAGAAATGCATTTAACTGCATCTTTCCAGTTCTTTTAATGAGTTAAGCACATGCCCACTCATGACAGCTTTTCTGTCATTATTCCTCCAAAAATTTAGTTTCCAAATTGTTTGGGGAGTTACAATGCCTGAAAAACAAAGGTCCATGCTGGGAAAAAAGAACAGTAGCAAAGAGTAATAACTACAAAATTAAATATTTAAACCAATATCTGTACTTCACTAAAGTACAACTAAATATAATAGTTTTTCTTTCTTCATATGAAATATTACAACCATTTTTTCCCCAAAATGTCCTGACCTATACAATTAAATATAATGCAATGTTTTTTTTTAAATGTACCCTTTATTAAATCGTACAGTCTTTGATTTGTAATATTTCTTAAAACTTAAAACTAAATGGATCAAACCTGACGTATATTATAAATTAATTAGAAAAATCATCCAATTTAGAAATAATAAAATATCTTAAATGATGTTAATCTCAAAAGTTACAACTTTGTTTTTGGGTGCAATACTCAGCTGTAATGAGTCAGAATTAAAGCAGAGAAATTGTGATGAAGGAAATTTGTCTTTTAAAACCATTTGTGGAGGAAAGGTTACTTTGCAGCCACCTTGAACTATTTAAAGGACAGACATGAAATAATAATAATAATATGATGATGATGATGATAGGTGGTGATGAAGCCAAAGACGACAGATATTTGCTCCATGTACCTGTAGTAGCAAAAACTTTGAGAGGTAACGATGGCTTCCCTTCCGCCATCCCTTGCAATGTAATACCATAGTATGTGGAGGGGGTCAGACCCTTTATTTCAGCCTTCCTCACTCTTCCTGGTAGTGTTGTCACTTTAGGTTGTGCTTCTGACGGAGCACTGACCTCCACCAGAAAGCTGTCGAATGCCTCGTCAGGTGACATCCAAGCCAAGCTAACGCTGGTGGCGCTAACACTGACTGTTAGGTCACCTGGTAGATCCATACCAGAGCTTTCAGGCTCAGCCCCAGAAATCCTCTCAACAGTTTCAGAAGACATTTCAGTAAGTAGAGGATGGAGGTGATTTGGTCTTTCATTCTCCAGAACAGATTCAGACTGTGGGGCATCTGTGATACTCAGTGCAACTGGAGAGGTGGGCTTAGGTGCTACAGTGAATAAAAGCAGGTAAAACAGTGAATTTCTTACTGGCTCTGCTGAAAGCTGCAAAAAGATCCTGTGAAGGAAAACGCTGAGTTAAAATAAAAACAGTTACATTCTTCTGCACAGTTGCATGGTTTTCTCTCTGGATTTGTTTTTCCTGGACAACTAAATCACCAAGCAGCAGCAGCGGAGGCGTTAATGACACCTGAGTCAGTGTCATTAACTACTTGAAGGCTCTGAGTAGTCCACCACAGTGGAAGTACACAGTTGTCTTCAAATGGATGACGAAGCCATGCACAGCCATTTGGATCCACTTGTTCTAAATAAAGAACATGGAGTCACTTCTATGACATGCGGGTGATAATGGTCTTATTTTGTCAAACTGAGAGAGAATGAAAAAACTCTGTGAATGGGAGTGTAGATGATTAATCATGTGGATGGAACTAGCTGAACAAGGCTTTAAAGAGAGCAAAATGGTTGCGTTTAAAAAGATCAAATGCAGGAAGAAAATCGAAGTGACTACTTGAGTGAAACCCAGCCGGCAAGACATCGTTTCCATCGCAAATTTCTTCCTGTATTTGAATATTTGGAAAGCAACATCGTGCTGAAGCCTTGCTCAGCTAATTAAGCTAATTAAGTGAGATAAGTTTCTTTGTAAAAACATGCCAAATGAAATCCAGATGAGAGTTGCAATTAAAAACGTGAAAAATTCCAGCATGCACATCTTATCACAATCTATGCAACTGCTCCTTGAAAGAGAGATTTCCACTGAGGAGAGAAGCTGTGAGACACCATTCAGTCTAAATGAAAAGCTTATACCTGTGGCAGCAACAGCTTCAAGTAGCACAGACCGCTGACTACTCCTCATCCCATAAAGTTTTATCTGATACTCTGTTGAAGCCTTCAGACCACTTATTCTAGAGTCACGAGCGTCTCCAGGAAGTTGGATCTCTGTCCCATCCTGAGTGTCTTTATATTCGACTGCTAAATTATCATACACATCCTGAGCCTTTAGTGTCCAAGAGAGGTCAAATCCGTCAGGCGTGACGCCTGAGATGGTCAGCACTCCATGCTCGTCCTCAGGCCCTGTCCCGGAAAACTGGGACTCAGACGGCTCTAAATACGCAAAGCTAATGACATTGTCCTCCGAGCCTGAAGGAGTGCTTAGCTCACGGTCGTCTGAGTCAGCTAAATAAAAAGTGAAAGAGGCTACAAGAAAAAACAAAGAGGCACAAATGAAGAAAGCAGGAAATGTCATTTTTTTTCAGTGTTTGGCTGCATGTTGAAAACCCTCTTCCTAAAGAAAGTTGAAAATCTGCGTGAAATGTGAATCAAAACAGAATGTGATGAATTTAAACGGAACAGTAACAAAACAGCGTCTGACTCGAAAGAAGCTCACTTTTTATGAAAATCTTCAATTTAATGGCTGAAACATTTTAACTGAATTAGCAAGCTGCTGCAAAAACTATGGATGCTCCACACAGATGATTATATATGCTAGTAACAGTCTGTGTGAGACTGCGTGACCAGTAAGTCCTCCAACTGTTCACACTAACACGACCCATTTAACTTCTGCCCTTTATAGGCAGGAGGAGANCACACTAACACGACCCATTTAACTTCTGCAGGAGGAGGGAATACAAATTGCATGAACGTTTCCAGACTGCAGTAAACATCAGGTTGTGTGGTTTGGTGTGATATTGACGACTATTTGAGTTCAAGGCCATCATAGTGCAGCTGTTTCTTTATTTTTTTTTTAATGTAACATTTTAACACTTTACTAAAAAACTTTTGTCCCTTCCTGTTAGGGATGGGAATCAGAAATACTTGGTTAAAGTTTATGTTAAGACTAAAATATTCTCACAACTATCATCCTCACGCATGTAAATTTGCACATTGCTTTTGTTACATGTAAAAACAGGATGTTATGACTAAATTGTCATGGCAATGACTTTGCTTGGCTCAAGTTAGAAATGTAAATCAGTTAGGAATAGAAAGAATGATGGCTATGGCTAAAATTCATCATTTTTATATCACAATTTATCTTAAAACTATGCTACTGAATTTAATCAGAATTTGTCAGTGAGGTNGCTAAAATTCATCATTTTTATATCACAATGTATCTTAAAACTATGCTACTGAATTTAAGCAGAATTTGTCAGCATCTTGCATCCTGTCTCTTCTCTGAGCTCTCTCCAGCTAGTAAAAGTCAGTCTGATGTTGATTCTTGTCTTATATCTTGCTCTGTCCCTTTCTCATTCTTTTCCTCACTTTCTCTGAAAATGTCCTCTTGTGTTTTTTTAATCTTGTTTATGTTTCTGAATCAGCCATGCTGCGTGTGCAAAACAGCGTGTGATATCCAGTTGCTGTCATGTTTTGCGGGAGGATGAAAAGCAAAATGGTGGAGACACTAGATGTCCCTGGGCTGAGAAAAAAAAGTTGTCAAGTGTTGTTTCTCAGCCTCTACCCTACAGGGCAATGATGGCTCCAGAAAGTCAGTAAAACGAGTCATAAGGATGAACTTTTAAAGTAATACAAAAATGATCTGGTGTTACTTTTATGCTCTAAAGCCCAGCCCAAGAAGAAATGGGGAGAAATTTTTTTTTATATATATATATATATAAATTATTTGGTATTTTAACTAAATGTAAAGAATTTTTTTAGCAAAAAATCATTATATATTTAATGTGATATGTAAAAATTATGTAGTGCATTCTGAATTATTATTCATCCACCAGGAGGCAGAAGATAAGTATCAGATTTTGTACAAGTTTTTACCATAAAATTTTGCAAAAGGTCTCAAATCTGATAAATACAGCATTATAGGGTTAATAGATGCCATCTTCACCGTTTATATGCAGTCGCTCTCGCAACCCCAAGAAATCGCTTTTTTCTTTAACATCTTTTTAAGGTTGCTGCCTGTGTCCCAACTTTTGAAAACACGTTCATCATGTGATTAAAATGATGATTAACATCTAATGTTTAATATTTTTTTTATTTAATCCAGGGTGAAAATGATCTGCAGATCTTCACATTCTGTTTTTCTCCACATCTCATGCAGAGATGCCTTTTTTTGGAAACATTGTGATTTTGAGATGTTGTTTGTTTACTTAAGCAACTGTGAATCCCAAAGCTTATCGTTATAATTCTTAAGATTGATTTGTCGATTTACAAACACAGCTGTGGTAACCATGGCAAAAGCAAGTGCACTTTCATACGACAGCCAACTACAGATGAGCATCCAGTGTAATTATTTACTCTAAAACCAATCAAACTCATGTTGTTGAATGTTGTAAACAGATCTAAATTATAAGTGAGGAATCTCAAGAATAGAAACTATTTTAATCATCAAACAGCTGAAAGTGTCCTTTTCACCTGGGAAATTTAAAAATGTAGAAATGAATGTATATCAGGCTTTGGCAGAACTGTTCCCCACCCACCTGTAGATGCTGGTGAGGAGATGGGTCTGCTCTTCCTGTGTCCCCTCTCTGCAGTCAACGTAATGGTGTAGCTCATTCCAGGAGTCAGGTTGGACAGGGTATATGTAGTCGCTGAGGCGGGAATCTCCACCTCTTCAGCCTGGCTATCTCTGGACATGTACACCAGCCTGTACCCACCAACTTTAGCTTGAGGTTTTTGCCACCTCATGGTGAGAGACGTCTCTGTAGACTTGACCTTTTCAAAACCTCTGGGAGGATCGAGATCTGACAGAAGGCACAAGAAGCAGTTAAAATAACAAAAAAGCACAACATTTTCTGACAGCTGAGTCCTGATGTACTTGACACAAAATCATAAATTAGGGCCCCCTCCATCGGTTTTATTTCATCGCTCAGTTTGCATCAACAAAACTTAGCTGTCTGTGTATTTACGAAGCAGTGTGAAGGAAATCTGTTTAGACAGCTGCTCGGCAGCATTTCTCACCAGTTGCTCCATTTGTAGTAGCAGGGAGGCTCTCCCGCTCATTCTTCACAGCTGTCACTCCAATCCCGTACTCTGTCCCCGGGTTCAGTCCTACAGTTTGAAAAGAAAGGGGCTGATGTTACAGGACAGGGAGAAAAATATAATTCTGGCGGCCGAGTGTGTGACTGCTTTTAATAAATGATCTTTTTGACCCTTACTGGTGATGGTAGCTTGTGTGGTGTCTCCTGGGCCCCGTGGGAACACTTCTTCACCGTGAGTGGCCCCAGAGATGGGGCTGTATTTCACTCGATAGCTGCCTACATCAGCCTCACTGTTGGTCCACTCCACAGTGATGCTGTCGTCCGTCTGTGACACAGTGTGCAGACTCGTGGGGGTATCCAGTGCTGATGTACATACAGTTTTTACCATTAATGACATAATGACATTAACCTCATGCTAATTCATTTAAATTCAGCAGTGGAGTGAGGCTCTCTTAAGTCAGCAGTGTGAAAACAAATATGATTAAATGTGTCCCCACCATGCCACAGTCTGCTGCATGTTGTGATTTCAATAGTGTAATATTTTAGTCAAACAGAAAGAAAAACATCAGGTTAGCAGCTAATAGTCCAGAGAAAGACGTGTTACTGTTAAACTTTCCAAGTTTTGTAGCAAAATGTTTTGCAGCAATTAAATATAACCAGCATATATAACCGGTTCTGTGCAGATTACTTGTCTCTGAAGTTGGAACAAGGCAGAGAACACTCTGTATTTTCCGACTCATGTAACAGGATGTCGTCTCTAAGCCACCAAGCCAACTGACTCTAAATGAAGAAGCACATCTTTGACAACAATAGCAATCATGGTTCTATGTGTGAAAAACTGGGGGAATCTAAAACGTAAGTTCTGAACTGGAAATTACAAACCCACTTTAGGTGTGTTCACAATTTTATTTTGGCCATGACGCACTGCTGTTCACACTGGAGCTTTTTTCAGAAACCAACAGAAAGGTGATAAAGGTCATATCACACCTTGTACCCTGTCTGCCTCTTCTGACGTAATTTGTTTATATAACTTCCAAACTTCCAAAGCAATGCTGCAAGTGGGGATAAATTCACCTGTTAGATTCAAGGAGGCTAAATAATCGTTTTAAGCCCAACAGTAACAGTGTGGAGAACTTGCACAAATTTCTAAAGAAGCTAAAACAGCAAAACTGCATCCGGAGTTCGTGTGTTGCAAACACAAGTGAAGCATGTTGCAAGGAAACTGTGGTTCTGACACCTTCACTCAACTGCAATGTCAGACAAAGCTTGTGCTTTTGAAGAATGAGGAAAGCTAGAAACTCAAGATAGTCCAGGTTTCATCATATTCTAAACAAACTAAACCGGTTTGATTAATGTCATTTTTGAGGAGTGTGTTTATTGTACACAAAGATACAGATGCCAGAATTCGTGCTTTTTCAAATAATCCACAGCAACACTGCCTCCATTTTATGCAACACTTCATCAGTTCATTTTGTCCTAAATGTGTGGACGTTTTTGCCTAAATTAGTGCATGAAAGGGACAAAACAAAAGATTAAATCTACTGATGCCAGCCAGGCAGAAGTCACATCCTGCTGGAAACTTAGTAGCTTGGGACTGTAAATTTGGCTGATGACTGCACCTCTTTGATAAAGCCCTGCCAACCCTTTTTTCTAATATTCTACATTTATTAATAAAAGTAGAATGAAAATCAGTCATTAATCCCTCCTCATTGAATATCTGTGCATGTGCATCACACTTTAAACAAATATTAAACTTAGAAGGAAAAAATATAAAGTGAAGCTTTGCGGTTATTGTTAAAATCCCACCTGTAGTAAACGTGGTGGTGACGGGGTCACTGGTGGCGTCTCTGCTTCTGGAAATGAGTGAAACTGTGTACTCAGTGTCCGGTCTCAGACTGTCGATGCTGTACTGCTTGTCAGGAGGTGAAACGTCCACCGTGGTTTCGTCTGCGGGGTCAGAACTAGGCATGTAAAACATGGTGACCCTGTCCACGGGAGCCACCGGCAGATACCAGCTGATCAGAGCCGAGGACTCCGTCACATCCTTCACCTCCAGCTGCTGGGGGGCATCAATCTCTGGAGTGGGATATCAAAGGATTGAAAAGATGCTTCAAACAATATGTCAAACACACCATGTTAAAACTGACAATAGAAAAACATGGCATTTTGAAGTGCAGAAAAATACATTTAAAAGGCATGTTAGAGTTCATTTGTAATAATTTAAAAGCCTTTTAAGTAAAAGGACTTGAAAGACTAAAGTTTACAACACAACAGAGTAAAATTAATCATTTGTACAATAAAGATACTAATAGTAGGGCATTACACGGATAGATTTTATATGATGAATCCATACAATGTGTTTTGAATTTAAAAGTTCTTGGATTTCCTTATTTGGGTGGTTCTCCAGGCAGCATGCAGCTATGACAGTAAAGGCCAGAACATCCTCTGTAAGGATGGAGAATTTGTTCCATCTCAGGGCTGCAGGACAAGAGTGACATCATCTGGTAGGTTGTTCTTGACACTTCATCTGTGCAGAACTTTTACTGAACAGTTATTGTGTATTTGGTCACATTTTGTCCCTTCTGCTTTCCACTGATGTGATGTGTTCAACAAGGGATCATTTTAAGGAACAGCTGGCCGAGGCAGTGAAGAAGTACGAAAATCTGAACCACCCAGAGGCCACCCATGTCCCTGAACACACTCAAACCTCCACCAGCGATGCAGAAGTTGTTTCTTGTTTTATGTTCTGGTAAAGTGTGCACAGGCCAAGAAAATGTGTTTGGTTGTCAAGTCTGGTCGCTTGTTGTGGAGTTTTTTTTTTTTTTTTAAGTGTGTGAATGTGTGTGTAAATGGGTGAATTTGATGTATATTGTAAAGTGCTTTGGGTAAAAGCACTACATATATATATTTTATCAGAAAAAGGACTCCTGTATTTCTTTGAAACTGTTCAGTCAGAGACACATTAGGTCCATCTTATTATCGAACGATTGGATGTTTACTAGAAAGTGTGTTGGAAGAGGAGGTTCCTTGTTTGTCTAGTTAGCAGTTCTGCCCAATAACCTCTCTTCTGTTTATGAGCACACCTCTTCCTGTGTCCTCTCCACTGCTACTGGAGGTCACCATATTATAAAATTAAACCAAACACAACAGCGCATGAGAAATGTCCAGGAAAGGGAGAGGAAAGTCCACACAAACAATCCATGTAAAACTCGACTTGGCTCTATGAAGACACAAAGGAGTAACTTTGCAGGAAATTCCATCATGAAATATGATGCTTTCCCCTTCAGCTCTGACGCAGTGTTTACTACCTGACAGACCTCCTGTGTTTTAATGTGAAGAAGACATCTTTCTATCATGTTTTGGATCCATCCTACAAGAACCTTTGGGGGTAAAAGAAGAAAGCCAACCTTTCTTCCGTCATTCCCTTGTGGGAGCCGAGTCAATTTTTGGCCAACACAAATAAATGACATCAGGATTAAATGGAGGGATACCCAGGGAGTCCACAGCACAGATCTGCTAGCTTAACGACTTTTCCACACACAACTGAGGAAGTTTGGCCTGGTGTGCTGAAGTTGCGTAAGAATCTTGGAAACATTTCATCAAGTAGTCTATCGGGTCATCCTGCAATAAAACGTTCATGCAGAGGACAAGATCTATGAATATAATTTAGCTTTAAAATAAAAACAACTATAACTTGGTCATGCTAGACTAAGATTCAATTAATTTGAATAATTATCCATTTTTAATCTCTATTAGATGAAGCACGCAGAGTCGACAGGGATTTCCTGTCGTATCCGTCCCTGTCACTGTGGAATTTTACTTTGTGATATTAATGTGTTTTTATAAATATGTGCTTAAGTAACAGGTTTTGGTACCAAATTTTTAACAGGAGCTAGACAAGCAGGAAAATAATCTGAACGCAGCTAATCCACCAAATGCAGATCAAACTTCAGCACAGACGTTACTGCATCACTGTGTGCTTGGAACTCACTGGTAGTGACTTTCCTGGATGTTTGGGGTCCTCTGGTGTCATTTTTGATGATGTTGATGGAGACCTCATACTCCTGCCCAGGTCCAAGCCCAGACTGGAGAAACTCTGTTTGAGAGGGTGGAAGGGTGCTCACGACTTTTCCATTTTCTTCTTTCTGCAGAGACACGTGAAACACTGAAGTGATATAAAATGATGAGGGAATTCATGCAAAGCCGTGTGAAGACAGCAAAGTCAGCAGTAAGAACATCATACACATTATCCATCTATGCTATTGTAGTGTGTGTTGATTTAGTTTTTTTCTCTACTTTATCATCTTTTTTCTTTTATCATTGTTTTCTAACCTCTTTTATGCCTGCAATCATTTTGCAGGCTGAACATCGCTTTCCCATCTTGGCTTAAATTTGTTACAGGAATTATTTGACAGACTCTTTACACTTTAGTCAAACATTTCAAGTAATAAACTAATCAAACATCTGTGTAGCTACCAAAACAAACTTGAAGTCAGAAAATGACAGCATATTGAAAGCTGAGTAAAACCCCAGCAGAGGCCAGAACATATAAAAAGGCTCCAGCTTATCAGCTGGAACAGTCCTTTCTTTTTTAAAGCAATTCTGATTCGTACTCCGAGCAGCGGATTTAGTCGCAGCACTGTGACATCCAGACTTGCCCTCACTCATGTTTTCCATATGTCACAGCAAATTTAATGCTTAGCACTGAAAATAAATCCATGTTTTACTAAAGCTTCCAATAAGCCGGCACAGCTCACAGCCGATCACGGGTTCCTTGATTGTAAAATTGAGGGAAAGCCTTCAGCAGAGAAGGGCAGACTGACCGTGTTGCGGAAATAGATCTCCCAGCCATCAAAGGAGATGTCCAGTTGGTCCCACATGACCTCTACTGAGGTTTCTCTTATTGATTTGAATCTTAAACCCTCTGGCTGTGGGAGATCTGCAGGAATGGAAACAAAAAAAATAATCAGTTCTTACTTTTTTTCTGAAGCTACTCTGCATAAACCAACACAAAAACGCATGTAATGTACCTGTGGCCACCCTTGCACTGACAGGGATGCTCTTCTTGTTGCTCAGGACAGCGTAGACACTGATCAGGTACTCAATGCCAGGCTCCAGCTCTTTAACAGTGGCTGCAGTTTTGTCACCAGGCACAGTGAACTCCAGGAGAAGACCCCCGGGACTGGTTGGCACATATGTGACGAGGTACTCTGTGACCAGCATCTCATTGTTCCAGGACAGGTCTACAGTGTCGGTGGTGACCTCGCCGACTGTTAGGTCTTTTGGAGGAGACACTGGAAAAATTTGGGGAGGAAGAAAAAAAAAAGATGCTGAGGGTGTTTTTCTCACATGGTTTCACTAAGTCACTGAATATCCACCATGTAGCACTGATGCAAACTCCAGAGCCACATCTGACTGTGGTGGGAAGAGCTGGCAAAAAAGCAAAAACCTACAGCACACAGGCGGAAAGCGTCTTTTATATCCACCAAAATAATTTTTCTCAGGATGAGTGGTGAGTGAATTTTGAGAATGGAAGGAAACTACATCATTCTGGATTTGCTTTTATAGGTTTTCAAGTTAACACATGGAACTGTAAAGCGCCAAACCTTTTCAGTCTGCACTGAGAGCTTCTTACCTTCAGAGCAGTCCTCTCCGATGTATCCCTCATCACAGACACACTGCCCGTTTACACATCTGCCTTTGTCCTGGCAGTTGTTGATGCAACTCAGCTCTGCACAGCTCTCTCCCTCATATCCACCCTCACATGTGCACCTCCCATTGATGCAGCGCCCCCTGTTGTTGCAGTTATCCGGACAGGCGAGCACAGAGCAGTCTTCTCCCGTGTAGCCTTCCGGACAGATGCACTTGCCATCGAGACAGTAACCCCGACCCAGGCAGTCATTAGGACAAGCTTTCTGACTGCAGTCCTCTCCACTGAACCCTTCCTCGCAAACACACTGCCCATCGATGCACTGGCCACGGTTTCTGCAGTTATTGGGGCAGCTCAGCTCACTGCAGTCCTCACCGGCGAAGCCTGCGTGGCACATACAACGACCACCAATGCACTCGCCACGGCCGTAGCAGTTTGATGGGCAGGTTCGGATGCTGCAGTCCTCACCAGCGAAGCCTTCATCACACACACACTGCCCGTTAACACAGCGTCCCCTCTGCAAGCAGTTGTTGGGACAAGACAGCTCAGAGCAGTCATCTCCCTGGAAACCAACATCGCAAGAACATTGTCCATTTATGCACTGGCCTCTGTTGTTGCAGTTGTTCAGACATGCCAGCTGGCTGCAGTCCTCCCCTTGATATCCTGAGTCACAGATGCACATCCCATTGAAACAGGTGCCTCTGCCGTTGCAGTCATTCAGGCAGGTAAGCTGAGAGCAGTCTTCTCCACTGTACCCAGCAGTGCAGATGCATTTACCATCAACACAGAAACCATTGCCATGGCAGTTGTTGGGACAGGTCTGTTCTCCACAGTCCTCCCCACTGAAGCCCTCATCACAGAAGCAGGTGCCGTTCACACAACGTCCGCGGTCGTAGCAGTCTTTAGGGCAGATTAGTTCAGAGCAGTCGAAGCCAGTCCAAGGTTCATCACACACACAGTATCCATCATCGCAGCGGCCTCGGCCCAGGCAGTTATTCAGGCACCGGCTCTGAGAGCAGTCGTCTCCAAAGAACCCATCCGAACAGACGCAAACACTGCCCACACAGCGGCCTTGTGCTCCACAGTCCACAGGGCAGACCTCGAGTGTACAGTCTTCTCCGGCAAAGCCTTTGAAACACTCACATTTTCCATCCACGCAGCGTCCATGGTCCTGGCAGCCGCCCGGACACTCTGGCTCAGTGCAGTTGGGTCCAGTCCAGCCAGGCTCACAAATGCAACCACAGGTTTCAGTACTGTAGTTTCCATGACTGTTGCAGAAAGGCTTCGTTCCCAAATCACCTTTAAAGTAAAAAGAAAAAAAAAGGGAAGAAATAAAGAAGAAAATTACCAGAGAAATGTTTGTTTGGAAGAATTTCTCATCACCTACACAACAATGTCATATGTTGGCTTTTAAAATACAATCGGCTTATTTTCCACAGTGAAAAACGTCTTTATTATCAAATGGTCTAATGTTTATTTCAGCTGCAACATGACTTCATAATCTCATTGATATTAATACCCCATTTAAAGTTAAATGATGACTTGTTGGCCCCCATTCTACAGAGAAATTTACACTCCTACACTAAATTCAAAAGGAAATCCAACCTGATGACTGGAGCAGATGTGACTCATACTGAAGCAGACTCATGGTGTCACGTAGTATTGCTTGTAGGCACTTTTTAAAAAGCAGAAAAATAAATACTGTTTTTTTTTTTTACTTTACTGACTGCATCAGACACCAACCTGTGACCTGAGCACTGCAGCAGGCCCCATCGCTGCTGCACTGATCCCTCAAAGTTGAAACTTCGCCTTCAAGCATCTCCAGCCGGCTCATGAGTTCCTTCAGGCCTGGCAGGTCGTCGCTGCAGCCACAGGCCTGCCGAGGTATGTTGATACGATGTGTGAAGACGATCTGGTTCTCCCCATCGAGTGTATGTTCAGTGACGTGGTGGCCTGAGGAGGAGGTGGCCTTGGGAAGGAGCTGTGTGCTCTCTGGTGCGTCCAGGTCTACTGAGCACAGCGAACTGGCAGGAACATTGATGTTATAGACGTGGCTGAAAACCACAGGATGGCCTGCACCTGGCAGGGTGAGGTTGTGATCTTTAAGGGGTGACAGAGCCTGCCGTCGATGCCGCAGGATTTTCTTGACTAACCCAGCGTTAGATAAGCTGAGTAGAGCAATCAGAAGAAGGCAGCCCAGAAGGCCTTGTGTGCCCATGCTCGATGTAGGACGTGGAACTGGTGAAATAAATCCGTCTTGATCTTTGTCTAAAGACCAATCCTGGTTACAGTGAAAGCTCTGAAAAGACAGAAAGACATCATAAAAATCCCACAAATTTAATGTCAAACTGATCTAAAACCTAATTCTATAAAACTGTACAGATGCAGCCACTTAAAATAGCTGCTTTCAGCCAGTTTCCAGCCAGCGGTTGTGGTGTTACAAGGATCTGGCAGGGAATTGTCTGGCAAATGAAGTTGCCCATGGGTGAAACTGCCAGCTAGTCTAAGTGTCTGTGTGTGCAACTGAAATGATAAGAGCTTGACTGCTTTCTTACGAAGGCTAAGGTCACTAATTTTTAGAAACTGATACTGAGATTGACAAAAAAAAAATGTTTAAAATGTAAATTAACATATTAACATATAATTAACAATAAACATATTAAATTTAAAAGTGAGACAATTTATGATTTCATTAAAAATATCTCACTTTGAGTTTGATGGGAGGACCACACAGGGGAGCACTAAAGGAAACTTTTGTGGCTCATTTAAAGCCATGCAAGCCTATTTTGTCTCAGACAGAAAGAGAACCACATGAGCCATGTTAGAAATAAAGATCATGGTGATTACTACAAGCCGGTGAGGAAACAGAAGACTTTCTCAGCCACATAATGGTAAAGTTAATTATTCTATTTTCTGTAATGTTTTTAACATTTTTGGGTTCTACTTGCTTTCATTTTAAAGTTTGTTACTTTTCTTTTTTTTTCTCTAATTTGTGATTTTCACCAATAATACAATAATTTTCAGATATTAAAAAACCAGTTCAGCAGTCTGGTTCAAATCCACAGCAGCTTACTCAAAGGGATGTTCCTGATGCAGTTTAAGCTCATGAACTTATCCGAAACTGACCTGTAGTAAATCATGGTTTTGGTGCTTTACACAGTGTAAACAACACTGAATTGAAGTGAATTACTAGCTTGCAGAATGAGTATTACAAAGCATGCTAGAGATTCATAACTTTATCAGATTTCTGTCATGCCTTCCTGTGAATGTAATGCTGCACAAGAAAAACCTCAATACTAAAGAATCTGCAGCTGTTCTGGCTCATCAGCTTCTTTTATAGAACTCGTGTAGA
Source organism: Melanotaenia duboulayi (assembly GCA_026261665.1). Lineage (NCBI taxonomy): Eukaryota > Metazoa > Chordata > Actinopteri > Atheriniformes > Melanotaeniidae > Melanotaenia > Melanotaenia duboulayi. The sequence continues at coordinate 6,606,925 of CM047993.1, read as the reverse complement.
CCCACAAAAAAACTTTCAGTTTTGATTCTCCAGAACCATATGTTTAAACTAGTGTAAAACAGTGTGAACTCTTTGACAAATGATTTGCATGGCTTCATCAGCTGGACACTAAAAATACTTAAATTTAAGGGACTCAAACGACAAGCTTCTTCCTTAGTGTGTGAAGCCTTTTAAGGATTAGTTTGTGATGAGTTTCCAAAATGATCCAGGTAAGGAGACTGAAAACCTCTTGAGGCACACAGAATATTTTACTGGTCCCTACAGGAATCTTCTTCCCTCAGAGTCTCAGGATACATCAAAGCCGTGATATAGGTGCCAATTGAAAGGGATTGCCTGCTTTAGGTAACTTTAAATTTACTTTGAACTTCAGTATGTTGGGTTAAACTTTTAATCCTCAAACATCCTGTAAATACCATCCACACAGGTCTGCATGCTTGTCTGCAAAAAAATGCTTGGAGGCAAAATACAGGTCTGTAAAAAGTTTTTTTTTTTCTTCTCGGTCGCCTCCTGTACATGCAAACTCCTGAAAAATGACTTCCACTACATGTAGTTTTCGGAATAAAAAGACATGTGTGTCTGTGTTTGCTCTCATGAAGGCTTCAGGAAACTATTGAGACAATGCTCATTTATAGCTGATCAGATGTTGAAAAGTTTCAGTGTATGTTGGATCTCTTTGTAACCTTGACTGCTCTCTTCTGTTGCCCTTCATGAATTTATGAGGACGTCATACTCCAGATGCCAAAAATAAAAAACACCTGCATATAAATAAAAACCTCCAGCCTTCCCTATGCCCATTTCATCCTCCTGAAAGAGAAACTAGCACAACACCCATAAAATGAAGAACATATGCCGTAAAGTTCAACATTTAAGCAGGTTCAGGCCAATTTAAAACCCTCACAGTCAAAGTATTTATAACAGGTGTAGACACAGTCCAAAATAAATCTACATTCTTTCACTCATTATGTTATAAAAGAAAATTCATCCTTTTACTTTATTTCATAGATGTTACTTTGGTTTTTTTCTGGACTTCTTTTAAAAATATAGTGAAATATGAGTATTTTCTGTCCAAAAGGTAAAAAAAACGGTGCAGATTTTCCTGAATAGATTCCTGTGTGGAATTCCAGATTTATATTTGGGGAAAACTAATAAAGCAGAAGAACAGCTGGGGATTTCACACACACCGCAATGACTGTATGTTGTCCCCATTTCTTTTCTTGTTTTTATTGCTTTGTTTGGATGGCAGGAAGCGTGGCGTGATCCCTAAATCAAACTGACGGCTATGACAAAACTTTTCTCTGATGGTCACCGTGGTGCCTTTAAACTGAGCTACAGGTAAGGAGGCAGATGCCTCTCATCAGTCCTCCTCTCCCTCTTTTACCGCCCCCACCTTTGACCTGACCTCCCTTTCATCCTGAGCCTCATCATCCTACCTGGTTAAATACAGAAATAAAACTAAGCTTAAGTTTCACAAGTTCTCACACATCTGGTGCGCGGGGTCGAATGAAGGCAGGTAACGACAGCAGCTGTAAATCTTAAAATGAGGTCTTACAATATGTTCTTGATCTCCTTCGAGAAAACGTCATGAAACACAGATAATTTGTGGTCTTCAGGGTAAAGAATGAATCTCATAAACTCCTCAGCTTCTGGTAACAAAAACATGTGGTTTACTGAGGTTTTAGTATTTGTTAGACTTTTTAATACAAAAAAACTAGCTTAAAACTTTTTTCCCCAACAATGAGACTGGTCAAAGAATATTACTAAATTATTTTGTACACTCATCTAATGATAAAGATCAGTGGAATCATAACTCCTAGTTTTCTTTGGGATGGACATGATATAGGAAGCATTAGCTTATCTTTCTTATTTATTAAGAACATAAATTATTTCAAAAAACCTCTTGAAGCACTTCATTAATCTACATAATTATTGAACAAACTGTGACAAACAATGACAACAGACTAAGGAGTCAGTCATTAATTTTACACACACACCTTTATCATCTGTTGGATTTATAAATGAGTGACGCAAAGACAAATCTATCTGATTCTTACCAGGTCTTAAAATCTACTATTATATCAGATGAGCAAAAGCAGACGACATTGCGCTGTGTGCGCTGTAAAAGCAGAAGTTCAGGTGTGTTAACACAAAGCCAACCACGACAGACATCGGCAATGATCTTAGACAAGCAACAGCTAGTTCCCATCAATCTGGAAAGGATTATGAGGACATTTCTAACTATTTGGAGTCCATAACTCTCGAGGACAAAAATTATTCACAAGTGGAAAACATTCAGGACAGCTGCCAGTATTTCCAGGAGTGGACGTCCCAGCAAGTTCAGCCCAAGTTCAGCCTGCAAAGCTCAGAAAAACCAGAGCCACATCTCAGAATCTCCAAGTCTCAGTCAGTATGTTAAATGTTAAAGTTAATGACAGCACAATATGAAAAAGACTGAATAAGAACAGCTTATTTGGAAAGGTTGCAGGAGAAAGCCTCTCTTCTAGAACATGGTTGCACAGCTTAGGTTAACAAAGCTGCTTCTAAACAAACCACGAGACTTCTGGATTCATGTCCTTTAGACAGACCAGACCAAAGTAGAGATGTTTGGTCAGAATGTACAGCAGCACATTTGGTGAAAATCAGCATATCAGCACAAACATCTCATACCAACTGTAAAGCACGGTGGTGGAGGGTTGATGATTTGAGCCTGTTCTGCAGCCACAGGATCTGGACACTGTGCAGTTACTGAGTGAACCGTGAACTCCTCTGTATACAAACATATTCTAGAGTCAGATGTGACGCCATCTGTCTGACAGCTAAAGCTTGAATGAAACTCATGCAACAGGACAATAATCCCAAAGTACAGCAGCAGATATACAACAGAATGAAAAAGAAAAGAAGCCTGAAATGCTTTGATGGAACGTTAAAGACCTGTACGCAAACAAATGCAGCAAACCTCAATGAACTGAAGAAACAGTGTAAAGAAGACTGGGCTAAAATTCCTCCATGATGATGTGAATCAAAGCCATTACTTCACGTAGAATGAACTCAGTTTTTCACACATTGCTTCTGCATTAGTTGTCGTTGGTAAAAACTAAGCTGTCATTCTTAGTTTTTGCCAATAAATAATGGACACAGTCTAATATGTCATTTTTCCTAACCTTATTGTATTCATAACACTTAGAAATGACAACCGAATGTTTCATCAGCTAAATTTGTGTTTTTGTGTATCTACTAATGAAGTATGAAAAGAATATCAGCAAGAAGATAAGAAAGGCTGGGTAAGAAAAAATAAATGAAAGGGATTGACCGTATAGTAAAATAAATTACCTCTGTCCTGGGATACTGCCTGTTTTTATTTGTATTTTATGACAGTAAAATAAAATTATACAAGCAACAAAGACAGAGGGATGCATTTCGATTCTCAAGTGTATAAAACACTAAAACATTTTTTATGAGGCAACATACAAATAACGAGCGTAGTATATGAAGTGTTATTTCACTGCTGGCCAAGTTACTGCAGCTCGGAAAGCTTACAACCCAATCTGGCTGCCTCCAGACACGACGCTTACTGTAGCATCATAGTGCTACAGCATCTAACTTTATTAAAGCTGACATTTGCTTTCTAGCGGTAGTAGAAATGTGGTGGTGGGCTGAGAAGGAATAAACAGCTAAATCTCCACTGTTGTAATTTCTTTTTCTTTAATTTACAGATGAATATATTCCAACTTCAAGTAAATCGGGTAAGAGAAAAAGAAAAGAAAAGGGAACCTTTGTGAGCTTCTTTGAACTATTTTTAAGCAACCACCACTTTTCAGAGACAAGCAGACACCCTGTATATACAAAGGTAATTTAGTGCTTCTACATCATATACACAAACAAAAGTTCACTCAGAAAAACAGTAAAAAAAATGCACGATTCAGAGGAGAACTGGGGTTAACCAAGGACATCTAATTTGTCTGTTGGACATGGGAAGACACTTTGGAAAGGAAACTGAAACAAATATAACCTGTTCACTAAGTTAAAATCCATTTGCTGGAGCTTAAGTATTTTTTCCCGCATGCTGGCAGCGAGAAGGGAACTTTCCCACGTGGAAAAGAGAAACGGAGAATGTTGGCCCTGGACTCATGACATCTGTTTTGCCTAGTCAAAAAAAAAAGAAAAAAAAAAAAGGAGACTTCTGTGTCCAGATACTATGAAGGCTTCACCTTCATGTGAGATCTGATCAATCTGCGCAATCTGCCCGCTGAGGAGCTGCTTCTAGTGATGACACGAGAAGTGAGCCGACACAGCACGCCTGGATACTCCTCTAGGAAACATTTGCGGCCGATGGCAGCATGTCGGGAATCTGCTCAGTGGTCAACGCTAAACGAGTGCATCTGTTTGTTTTTTGTGAAAGCATTTTTAGTTTCCATAAATTCTGAAGCTTGATTCTCCTCGCATCTGGCACAGCTGGAAATCATCTCAGGAAAGTTAGTTGGGGCAGTTACCGTAGATAGAAATTGCAGCACCTCATCAAAAGATTGCAAATTATCCCACTGCTGCATGGTAGACGTCCTCAAGAGTGCTTTAAAGTTTAAATGCCTCCCTGGTTGAGCTGTAACTGTGGGCAAACCTCAGTTTCAGCTATTTAGTCTCTCTGTACTCGTAAATGTTAATATTTGCTGATTTTATTCGTTGTACATGTCAGCAAGGCACTGCTTTTCCTTAATTTCAATACACTAATCTTTAAACTAAATAATCATCTTAATAAATTGATTTAAGCGTGTCTATATTATCATTGTGAAGAACATAAAGACATTCCTCCACTAAATCATCACCAACAAGCTGCCATCTGTGCTCAGTCCCACTTATCACCAACACACCTGATTTTAGAAATTTCAGACAGACGTGGAGCTAAAACTGTCACATGATGACAAAAAAACCTGCAATTACATAATACACAGAGAGGAATTATGGCTTGATTTATCTACAGAAGCAACACGTTGCAGAGCCCTCACTAACCTGCATCGCTTTCAGGCTGCACCTCCGTCACTCAGCTGACACTTCTAGCTGGAAGTCTAGAAATAATCCAACACCTCTGACAGAACAAAACGAGGTGTGTGATACTGAGTTATGATCTACCCCTGGCTCTTTGTGACCAGGTCATGCTGGGGGAAACTGAAGAACGAGCCCCTTAGGGAGCTCAAACCAGATGTCCGTCTGATGGGGGGTGTGTTCGCAGAGACACCTCTCATGCTTCCCAGAACATCCAGAACTAACTGCAGCAGAGCGGCTGTAAACGTCCCGGCCTGAACAGCTGGCATGATCCATATGAGCTGGAGAAATGTGTGGAGGAAGGGAGGAAACTGTACATGAGAGGTAGAGTATGATTAAAATCTTCTGCAGGTGAGATATTCTGCTGAACGGGGAGTGTAGCTGATGATTCAAACTCTCCACACAAAGGATAAAACAAGATGAAACCACTGCAGCTAGACTCCAATTAAACACAGCTAATGGACTGAATGGATGGACTTCTCTTTTCCCTTCATTCAGACTTTATGATGGAAAACTGATGCGCAGTGAAAACTGAATTGTACCACCTAAGGTAATGTGGTGAATCATCAAGCTGCAAAATCCTAAAACAAGCAAACGCCTTGTGTATGTTTCTGGCCCCGTGCATGGACGGACACATGGACAGACAGCTTTTATCTTCATGTTTCCAGCATTGATCTACAGCCTGATAAAGTTTGAAAGGATTTCTTTTTGGCATGAGGCGTGCTGGCCGTTCCACTGAGGTGATCAAAGCTGGGGATAACGCTTCCACATGTTCAGTCCCTCAGCACTGAGTCATTACCACTGAATTAGCTGCTGTGCGTGCATAAGGAAGAAGTTGCACTATACACCAATAATGTACTTCTAATAAACTAGTAAACAAGCCATTCATGCAAATTTTGAAGAGAATGAATAAAAAAAAAAAAAAAAACAAACAAACAGAAAAAAAAAAACATAAAAGTAAAGAAATTGACCTTTTTGCTTCAAATCAGCAGAAAAATCTCTTAGGCATGAATTTGTCTTCTTACCTTTAGTAATCAGATTTCTTTCTGCAGGTAGGACGTGGTGCTCCTCCAACTCCTCACAACTAAAGGATGCTTTGCTGTGTTTCGTCACTGCTCCGACTTGCAGCGTCTCCAGCAAGGTGGCAGCTCTGTGAGCCCTTCCTCAGCCAGCTCCTTATCTTCCTTCAGCATTCACAGCTCAGGCTGAAGCTCAGCTCCTTTTCAGTGAATCAAAAAGCAGAGACAGAGGGAGAGAGTGTGTGGGAGGAAATGTCTTTTAAAGCGTGAGGAGAGTTTAGGTCAGACACCCATTGCTTTAAACTCCAGCCCTTAAAAAGCCCGTCATTCTCCCTCCCTTTCCGCCCTCCCTCTACTGTAACTAATGGATGCAGAGCTCGGCTGCTGCCTTTAAATGAGATGCCACTGTTGCTGGGAGTCATGACAGAAAGCGCAGCGCTTGTGGTTGTGCTGAAAAATTACAGGGAAAAGCCAGGCAATGAGAGGAAAGTGAAGTAAGACCTTAGACAGCAGGCAGACATTTGCCTCCAACCAGACTAACTTCACCGTCATGATTTATTATTTTCTCCTGCACAATTAAAGCTGCAAAAATGAAGCAGTTTTTTTCTAAATTATCATGTCATATGTAAGGACAGTTTACATCTCCACTTACCTCCTGCTGGCACTAAACCTTCCTTAAAAATCCTCCTCCAAGTATTTCATAGCAGCTCAAATTAAAGATGTCCTAATATGCAGCACGTTTAAAATTCCTTTATTATTCAATAACTCAATGAATGTCACAAACAAAAGTCAGTTTCTGGGACATTAAAATATAGTATAGTAGTAGACTGGACAAGCTGACACGGACACGGTCTTCATTTGTCTCCTTAACCACCTTTAACCTTGAAATTAACGCAGGCATCATGATATCAGCTGCAGTCTTTCATTCCCAAATTGTGATGCGACGCTGCAAAACCAGTCAGGGTAGCATGCAGCATATGGACAAACTCTACAGTTTAATCTTAATGTGATTAGAAGAGGATGAGGCAAGCATCAGTTAAATCTTTTAAGTGAGTCCATGGTTCAGAAGTACAGTTTAATAGTGTACAGTAACTTGTGTTATGTTTAGAGTTCCTGAATCCAAAGGGGTCTCAGAGTAGGATTACATGGTTAAATATCACAAAACACACAAGACCAGTGGACTGATTAATATATCAATTAATCTAATTCATTGGAGAAAGTTGGAGCCTGTTCACTAAAACTAAAACATACCAAGCAATTGCAGTATGTGCACGTTTAAAACAGAGTTTAACTGTTATCTGAAGAAGATCCTGCTGAAGATGAAGGACAAACTTCTACAGCCAGTTATTGCCGTAGTTTTCAGCATTTTCCCCACCAGATCAAGTAAAACAAAATTATTCAGTCACGAAGAAAGAATGATCAAACCTCCGTGTAATTCACATTTTCAAAACAAAGATCTGCACACATTTTAAAATGCAAATGAATCTGCAGTTAAAAGGATACTTGCTGACGTTAATGAGCTGCTGCATCTGACAGGAAACATGAGACAACAGTGGAAACGATGATAAAACTCCTTCAAGAAGTTAAAATTAACCCAGAATGCAGTGCTGAGGTTGACTTCACTTTCTGGTCATACACTGTGTTTCTACTTAGATATTAATAGAACAAAGTGCAAACAACTTATAAAATAAACATAAATAGAAGAGATTTATTACTTCTTTTGAATTCAAGGAAAAAATATGCAATAATGTCAATCTTCATATTTAATTAAGAAAATTCCACATCCACAAAAGTACATTTCAAAAATCAACTCCTTTATTTAAGTTGCTTCTGAGTCAAGTTGATTTTTCTTTTAAGTCTTAAACTTTTACAAATAAGGAATGTACATCAATGATTGATATTCAGA
>CM047993.1:6571003-6591553 GCA_026261665.1 Melanotaenia duboulayi | reverse complement strand
AATCCCAAAGGGAAATTCAATAGATAGATGGATAGATGGATGGATAGTAACTTAACATCTTGGTTAAAACTACGTAACTAAAATCTTTCTTCAAATCAAAAATATTAAAACCAAAACCTTGAATTTGTTTCACTTCCTGAAAATGTTGGCATGAAGAAATGTGAGGATTGTGTTTCCTTAAAAATAGCATTGACGAAAGAAGTTAGTTCTAACATGCAGGAAACTAATGACGGAAAACTAAAATATGATCTTTAAAACTTGTTCCTGTCGTCTGTATTTGCCTTTAAAATTAAGAACTTGTTCCAAACCTGAAGGGATCTTGAAAGAAACCACATATACTAATAGTGACTCATAAAACCACACAAAGTATTATCTTAAGCATGAATAAAAGTCTTTAAATCCTCATTGCAGTTATTCCCATTCTGAGTCTCATCATAGCGACTCATATTGTGCACAAGTTGTCGTATTCGAAGCTTTCAGTCAGAAACAGTCTGGGATAAGTTATATAGCAGCTCTCTGTCGAGCTGTGCTTCCAGCAGGGCCTCCCCAGTTTCCAGGTCTGCCTCATTCCATCCAGCTGACATCTTCCCACTGTGGGAAATGGCCAGTCTTCACAGAGGTTGCTCAGTCTGGCCTTTGTTCGCAGTTACTCAGTGCCTTTATTCGCACAGCTGCAGGATCTCTGCAGTCTCCCTTGGAGGGGCACATATGGAAAAATGCGTGGGAGCATGAAGTTGATTGTTCTCACTTCAGCAACATCTTCAGCAGCAAAGGCTTGAGTCTTTTTTTTTAAGATGTATAGGAAATAGTCTCAAGTCTCCATGCTAAAGTTACAACATTTACCTTTAATTTACTTTATATTTACTTACACTATAACGTACTGTAAGTGTGAGATTAAACTTCAAGTGAGGATTATTTGTAAAATTCAGAGCAACACCTAGAAAGAACAAAAAGAGTAACCGCACCAAATATTCTTGCACAAATTTATAAGCAATAACTAAATCTTCTAAACATTCATTTCTATTTTCAAACCTTTGTTGAAGCACAAATTTCAGCACAACTCCCACCACATTCAGTCTCAGATGAGCCATCATCTCCAGCTGTGTTAAACAAAGTGTACAAAGTTTGCAGCCAGTTTGGTTTCAACCAGCATAGAATCCATTCAGAGAAGACAACCCATCCTATTTTACCAAGGTAAAACATACATGGTTGTAACCTATCATTCCATTTTAATATTCTTTGATATCTAATAAATGATTGTCAGGGATGGGGAGCATTGAATACTTTAGAATACCAATTTGAATCATATGTTTTAAGACTAAAAAGGAAGGCTCTGAACAGTCAGAAACATTTTATGCTGATAATTTGCTGCAACCTCTGCCCTAGTATCACTAACAGTATTGTTATACTGTGCAAATGCAGGTATAGAGCAATAACAGGAATTACTTCATGCCCTGGAAAGACTAATCCTTCACATTCACATCTATGTCATCCATTAAGTTGCTTCTTGTCTTCTCTGACACGCACTAATCAAACTGCAATCTACTCAAATTGGCCACCCCATCATTTGGAGCAAGAAATTGAAGCTGTTGCGTAAAAATTCCATATTTATTTTTATTGAACCATCTGAGAAATCATAAAAACAAATAAAGCATGCATACTGAGTCTCAATGGGATACCTGTTGTGGATATTTGCAAAGCTGGGCCAAATGGTGTCATCAAGCAGTGAGGAAGGGGAACAAGTAAATTCTAGGTCCATCTAATCCAGTGGTGAGGAACCTTGACCCTCATCCTGCATGTATGTGTCCCTGCTCCAACACACATGATTCAAATTAATGAGTCACCCTGAAGAACTTGATTGGCTGTTGGATCCACTTGATTTGATTCGGGTGTGTTAGACACATTGAAGGAATGCAGCCCTCGAGGACCAGGGTTCCCCACCGTTGATCTAGTCTTTTGTCAAGCATAAGAAGATCATCACCTATTAGATGATAAAATCACTTAATAAAACAGCTGCATAATTATCTCCATCATTTTCAGGTGTCAGGATATCAGACGTTCAGTTTCATAAGTTGCCAGTCCTGGAAATACACATTAAAAGCATGTCACCCATTCCCACAATCCAATTAAGTCCACATTCTCGAGTCAAATAAAGTGACTCAGTCAGGCAACTGAGCAAGTAAACAGATCTCATCACTTTAACGTTTAGCATTATTTCTTTATCACTGTAGTAGTTCATGTATGAACAACATGAAACTAATTTCTAACACATGAATAAGCTGCCCCACATCCTTTATCATGCATTATCATCAGCATCTACTTTGTTAATCAGCACAGCTGTCTTCCACAGAAAAACCCACTAAAGTTATTCCACTCTAATAAAGCCTCTACTGTCAGTTTACTCATTTACATTTTTACTATAACATCCCACAAGACCAGATTAGGATCAGCATTTTCTCAGCTTTTAGTTTCCATTGCCATGCAGGCAACAATAAAAATGCAATGATTCAGTATTTCTTGGAATAAGGTGCTCAATTAGCTTTTTATGCAGGATCTTTTACACTCACTCTCCCCAGACGTCAGCATAGCAGTCACGTCAAGCATTTGAGCATTTTTTTTTAGTGATATAATTGGAAACCTTAACCAAACAAGTCCTTTCCATTGTAAAAGTGAGTCAGCAGCACAGCCTCGTACAGTACAGCTCCACATGTCATATTTTCAAATGTTTACCTTCATAGCAGACACCAAGAGGAACGTGATTGACGTCACCAGAAAGGAACGATGGAACGTCACCCTAAAATATTCAGCTGGGATTTATAAAACAGTACTTTTATCATGCATATTCACACCAAATGGGACACTTAACTACTTTAGTGTTACTGTTTCAACTTCATAATTTTAAAGAAGACATTTGATTAATTTGAGAGAAAGATATCTGGTTTCAGAGGGATAACTACAAGTCAGCTCAAATAAAACATCCAAGAAACTTGTAAAGAAACAGCTGCTGTGTACACAGCGGGGAAGAGCTGAAGATGCCGTGTTTAACGGGCTACTTGAACAACTGGTTCAGCTCAAGCTACTGGGTAAACAGTCTGTGTTAAGATAAACTTCACTGTACCAAGTGTCCATCAGTAGGATTAATTACTGGAAAGTAAAAGGAATGTAATCAGAAAAACAGATTAAATCACTTTGCTGCCATTTAGATGTTTCAGATCTGTCAGGGTGTTCGTTAGGAGTTCTGTCCTGTTCCTGGTTCGGTGTTAAATGTTTAAGATTAAAACTAAACTTGACTGTCAACAGTATGCATCTAAAATCCATATCATTGTATATTTAAAGTATTTGTAAATGTACTTAACATTCTTCAAACCGGATCTCAGGACCTGATCTCAGTTTACACGAACATGTAAACCTGAAATTGTGTTTGTCGGACATTTTTAGAAGGAACACAAGAAGTAGGCTACATCATTTATCACTGTCACAATCTGTTAGAACAAAACATGAAAAGGACTAGCGTTTTCTTTTCATAAAATCATGTTAAGATGAAATCGAAGCTGAAAATTGAGAATTTAAATATTCAAGCATGTTTTGTTTTTTTTTTAACCCAAATAGGCTGAAAACTGAACTGATGCATCTGAATTCAAACTTTCTTCTCTGTGTTTGAGAATGAATTTTAGCTTGCCTTATCCAGCAGAGTCCTAATATGAACTTTAACTTTGTATAAATTACTTTAAGCTAGCACGCTCATGTTTTTTTTTTTACTTTTCTTCATGTTTTTGTAGATAACAAATCTGCAGACTCACCCGTTACCTCGCCGGCATAGACAAGTGAGAAGTATGAGCATGTCATCTCCAGTTTATTCAAACTTTGGAAACTGATGGAGTGAGCTGGCACCAACAAGATGGTGTAAAGAGGAATTCTGAAGAAAAGCTGCTGTTTCTGCATAGCTGCAAATAAGCTTGCATCAAATCCCAAAAATAAATAAGTAAATAAAATTCCTCCTGGACGCCAGAGCTGTAATTGTAGTTAACATGAAGCTTGAGGAGTTGAAGTTTATCACACATTCACTCTAGATATAAAAAGCTACAGGAATAATAATGACTAGATAAAATGAGAGCTGAGGATAGGTCATGAAGAATTTAGTGATCCATCCTCTGCTCTCATTTCACCCCCCATGATGATATAATGGAATTTGCTCCAAAATAAGATCTGAGAGATGAAACATGATGACTTTGGTTATAACCCCCCCAAACATATAACTGGTTAACCTGGTTAACTCAGGAAAAAGTCTGTACAGAAATCCATTAACAATCTCCTCAGATTTAACACAGTGTGGGCTGGCAGGGTGTTTATTCTTCCTCAAGATGACATGAAACAGAATCCCCCCTCTCTCTCTTTCTTCCCTGAATTGGTTCCAACATTGGGTCAAATTTGACCTTTATTCAAATTTACTCTTCGTGAAAACTTCCAACTGAGAACGTGGTAAATGCAACTGAAATTAGCATCAGAACTTGTTTTGTGTAGTTCTGGTGAATCCTGTACTGAGAAAAATGGCGTGAATCAAAACTTGGATGTTCTAGTTTATACATTTGACAGTACCAAATCAAGCTTTGCTGCAATGAAGGAAACAGTCCACCACACACACACACACACACACACACGCCAGACACACAAGAGACTGTGGCTAGAGGACATCCCATCTTCCTGCTGGACACAAATGAAGCTAGCTCAAGTATGAAGTCACATGTTCAGACGTTTGAAATCCTTGTGGAGGAAATTTATATCTCAGACAGGGATTTNAGCTCAAGTATGAAGTCACATGTTCAGACATTTGAAATCCTTGTGAAGGAAATTTATATCTCAGACGTGTCTGAGTTATAAAAACTCCGTCATAGGCTGATGAGTCACATCTACATGCAGGAGGCTTCAAACCCATCAGGATCAAACACAGAATACTCAGCTTGTATGCTAATGCTAGTTTTACATTTAAAAGCATTTTCTCTGAGCTTTGCTCACGAAGTATGTTTTTAAGCAGCAAATAGAGCAATTCCACTCCACCTCAGTGTAAAAAATATTGTTGAATTATGTAAGATGGCTCAGTTATAGTTTAATAAACAAGATGTATGTCTGTATAAATACTTGTAGTCTCCCCCAGAAGAATCCAGAGGCAATCCCAGGAGGACAGATGGAGTCCCTCCTGTGTGTCCTGGGTCTTATCAGGGCTTCCTCCCAGTGGGATTTGCCCGGAAAACCGTTAACATAAAAAAGACAATCTAGGTTTTTATTTCATATTTCAGAAGTCTGCATTTAATCAATGGAAACGAGCTATAGGTACACATGAGGTATTCATTTGTAATTTCTGTCTTGGATAACATGAAACTGAGCAAACATATTTTGTTCTACAACTTGTCCCTAACATCCCCCGATATAATCTAAGCTGCAGCGAGCTTATCTTTAAACCACCAGCAGGTCATTCTGCCCTTTTAACTACATTATAATTAAAAGATTCAGTTAATCAGTAAAAAAACAAAAAACAAATATGTCACAAATTATACTTGTACTTTGACATGTAAAGTCCTCAATGATTGCCACTGTATTATTTTTATTTATTTATTTTGCCTGATTTAAATTAAACTTTTTCATCTGTAAATTATGTTCAAAGCTTAAACATGGCAACTGTGAGGTGAAATATTTCTGTAGACCTTACAGATGATGTACACATAAGACAACTTTGAGAAATGCTGCAGACATTACAACAGCTGCTTGATGGATTAGATATTTGTAGAAAAGAATAACTACTGTAGAAACCATTTAACTGGTAGAATATGGTTACTGATTTTAAACAAGGTCAGAACTCCACATGTTCCCCGTATGAGTCATCATCCCGTTTGTCATAACAAGCTACTTTCTACTCTGAAAAGATTCATGCTGCTGGTTCCCAGGAGACTTTTTGGACGTGACCCTCTGACACTCTTTAAGGATTGTATTTAATGTTTCTGTTTACCTCAAACGGACATCCATCTCCAGGAGAATGCAACTGTCACTAAAACCATGGTGAGGAAAACACAAACATCTCAGTTCGGGGTGGGGGGGGGGATGCAAGAAGCCTTGACTGTATAGTTTGATCATCTGAAGCAGATGCGCTGACAAATAAGCCAGCTGCTATTTCAGCTACACAAAAACAGCTAAAGCTGCAGTACAGCTGTGAGTTTCTTTCAATGATTAATGACACAGAACACCATGTCGGACACGTTTACAAAATGGTTGTGTTCTGCAATTATAACACTGTACATAAATGCTCCAAGTTCAGAGATAAAATATTTCAAATAAACTCAAGAAATGTGCACGGTCAAGTGTATCTACAATCAACTTATCTTAAATACCAAAGATGCACCAGAAGGGGTCGAAAACTGGCATTTGTGCAGCTTTATCTCAGATTTTTTTTTTTTTTTTTTTTTTTAAAGACAATGTATTTCTGAATTTAAAAAACACTTAAAACTGAAGACTTACATGATTTTTCAGCCACAGAAAGCTCAAATCCAACCACCACAGATTAAATGAAGCCCTCTTGACGAAACTTCCTTCAGCTTGACGATGAAAAAAGCCAAAAAGCCAAAAGATCCATGAGCATCACAATGAAAGGACGTTTAATCCAGCTCTGCCTTCAATTAAGTGCTCCTCCTTCCATTTTTAAAGAGAATGTAAATGAATAACTAAGTTCATTTTGCGCAGGCTGAATTGATTATATTTGTTGGTGTTCTCTGTGGCCAACAGTAGCTGATATGTGCATGGGTCATCTGGCTCTCTGCAGGAAGTCTGTAATATAAAGAAGCCAAAATCAATACTGGTAATAAGCCATCAACTGAACAAAGGAGGTCAGTGCTTCCAGACAGCGGGGGATTAGAGCCGACATGCTCGTCTGGGTAAAGCGGTCTGGACTTGGATGTAAGTTTTAGAACTGAGCATTTTTACACTTATTGGTCATGGTGTAAAAATCTAGTGTCTCCATGACTTGACCAAGATCATTTACTCTTCGGTTCAATAGCAGCCGAGAGCTGTAATCCCAACCTCCTTTCACACCTTTCTCCATGCACAGAGGAAATGTTTTACCACTTTGGTAAGATATGATAAAAGGTATGATAACAAGTATTATTAGTAAAGTAAAAATGTCCCTAAAACGAACCAGGTTACAAAAATTCAATTAAATATCTACACAAAAACCGTAAATACTAAGTAAAAGCCAAATTGAAAAGGTGAGTTTTGAGCCTGTTCTTCAACGTTCTCTGCAGCCTTGAGGTCCTCTGTTAGGCTGTTCCAGAGACGGTGGCTATATTATTGAAAAGATGCCTCCCCGTGGACATGTGTCCTGACTTTAGAAAGGATTAGAAAACCAGTGACAGAGGATCTCAGGGTCCATAAGGGTTTATAAGGTAAAAGCAGGTCTGAAAGATAAAAAAGCCCAGAACCATTAAGGCATTTATAAACGGCAGTGACTTTTACACAGGTATAATGTGGCCCCGTCTTCTGGTCTTCATCAGCACCCGTGTTGCTGAATTTTGTAGTAATTGAAGAGCCAAAATACACTTTATGAAAGACCTAGTGATAAAAGCATCCATTATTGTCTCCATGTTGCCCTGAAAGAGATGTGGAAGAAATTTTACTTATTATGCCCTATATATAATATTATAATTGCACCTATAATTACTTCTTTTACTATATTCATTTACACTTTTTACATTGTACATTTTTACTCATCATGCTTTTATTCACTTTTAAGGTTTATTCTCTTCATATACATGCTCTTTTAAAAGCTCACTACGAGGATAAGATGGCCTTTATCTGGTCCTTCCTCAGACCCTTAGACTGGTTCTGGTGGAGACACAACTATGCGAGGTTGTTTTGACGCCAGCTCTTGGAGTTGTGTGTCCACCCAAGGTCTTCAGGAAGGAGGATTCTTTCTACAGAAATGTATATCTATTGTTTTTTTCTTCTTGCCTCCCCAGAGTCTCTCTCGACTTCACGCGAGTCGGGATGACCACTCTCATTGTTTACAAGTACGTCTGTATTCAATAATTCTCCTGTAATAAACTTTTTTTTTATACTTTTACTCATTCCAGACTCTTGGTAATTTTTTTCTACAACAGAGAATAGGGCAAACTTTGGCTATATTTTTGAGATGATTCAAAACTATTTTTGATATGTGGGATAAAACTAAAAATGACAGCCAGGTTTTTCACTTGCAAAGATGGATTTGGGGACAATACCTCTAGTTTAGAAACATTTTTCTTTCTCAGGGCCTTAGGGCTGATGACTAAGACTAAAAGGACATCCATTGGTCTGGTATCATTGAGAGACATGGAGATTTAAATTTGTGTCATCAGCATAACTGTGGAAGTTAAATCCATGTCTCCCGATGATGCCACCAAGAGATAGCATATACAAATTGAAAAGAACAGGGCCTAAAACTAAAACCTGAGGCATACCACATTTAATTTCATGTATCTTGGAGGAGCATGCATCCAAACTGCCCAGAAATGTTCTGTTTCAAAAATGCTATCGAAAGATTCGACACCAACATCTGTGACAAATAAATGCCTCACTCATATCAGAGAACATAAACTTTTTAAACCTTGACTCTAAAACATTTAAAAGGTTAAAATACCTTAAAAGACCAACAGAGACACACAACTCTCGTGCTGTGTTAAAAGTCAAGGAGTAAAAATGTGTTTTAAGATGTGGCTTAAAAGTTTCCAGTGTGGGGGGGCAGCTTGTTCCATAGTTTGGGTGCCAGAAATGAAAAAACTTGGTCACCTCTGGTTTTAAATTTAGATTTTGGGACAGCCAGGTAGAACTGATGTGCAGACCACAGTGCCCTTGAAGGAGTATAGTTTAAGTAGGTCTGGTATAAGGTGTGCCAAATCATTTAACAATGTAAAAACAAACAATAAAATCTTAAAATAAATATAGTGCAGTGAATCGGCTTTTCTCTCTTGTTGCGTTTGTTTATGGTTCATCTGGGAAGGAGGAAACTAGCAGTTCATGGTTCACACCATACTTACCCAAAAGAATTGTTTTTGGCAGGACCTTCTCTAACACAGCAGTTGACCAGTGGTAGCCAGGGTTTATGCTTCAGATATGGAGGAAAAGTTTTGATAGGGGGCCAGGTAGGAGCACTGACGAGGAAAAGGGGGGCACAAATGAGATCTTTCTTAGGTCTAGATTTTGTGAAATATTGAACTAATTATTACAACTAAAGTGATCATCCAATGTAAAATAAAAGTAAAGAAAAACTTATAGCCATTGATCTATTTTATCAACAGGTGTTTACTTTCGGTGATGCTGCTGTAGGACTTTTATCACTGCTGCACAAATACTTCAATGGTAAAAGGAAAAAGATCAGTTTTTATCAGAGTTTGTTTATCAATGTTGGCTGTTTAACTTCAGTCGTCACATCTGGTACACCACGGAGATGGTTGGTGAGATGATGATATAAGAATTCTTAATTCTGATCCAGAGCATGGTAGAGATGATTTAGAACAACATGTAGAAGTACATTACATGTTGCATTTACTGACCATTGAACATCTGATGTTTACCCAAAGGAAGGTCAGTTAATAGTAAATATTTGTAGCATTGGCTTGTTCTCTTGATACAATCCAGTTAAAACAGGCAAATTTCAGGCATAGTCACGAATGGCAATTAAACATGATTAATTTGATCAATTTTAACTATGTGACTAGTTAGCACCATCCAACAATGTAGAAATATGCAGGCCCCATGTAGGATGGATTTTTCCCTTTAATAGTTTGGTCATAAGGCATAAAGGATGTAAATAACCTGGAATTCCAACGTGTCCTTGCTTCAAGTCCAACAAATGGCCTTAATGGGCTCTCCCATTGCATGTGGGTTAATTAAAGATGACATAACGTCCCTCGGGATGACAGTCACATCTGAAATGTAGGAAAATGGCGTATAGAAATAATGTTAAGAAAAATATATTTATTAGCCCTCATCCAACAGTTTTATTAAAGGTGAATATAGAGTGGTTATGCCTGCAGCTGGCTCACATAGTTGTAATGAAGCAATTTTGAAATAAATGTGGTCGGGTAAATTAATCTGTAATTCTTTGCACTGATGGAGCTGCAGAATGAAGACAAGTTGAACACCAGCCAAGTCAGTGAACCTTTTTTTACTTCTTTTAATTAAAGATTTATTTTACACAGGGAAAAGGGATCATGCCCCTGTGAAAAATGTTTTTACAGCACCGACTGACCTTTTACATTTAACTTAAAGATACATAATTCATGTTCCCAAAGAGATGGCTGTATGGTGGCCCATATTGCAGAAAGTCTGTCATATATGTTCCCTGTATCATGTTGTTAAATGGTCAGAGATAAACCTGACATCTGTTCTCTCCTTTAATCTGCTACGATGAAGCTATAAAGAAAATGAATTATGGAGAAAGAAAAGCACTGGCAAGGTCACATCAAGAAAAGGGATTCCCATCTTTTCTGGAAACTGTGAGATGAGTGGACAGATTTCTTTTTCTAATGGAATCTGAAAATGTTGCCATGGAGTACAATCTGTTGACTTCATGCACAAGAAAGAAACGCTTGGCCAGTTGTCAACTGCATTAGTCATAAGATTTTCAGCATAACGACCACCAAAATTTCCAATGATCTCTCCATAACATCAGTAAATACTGAAGGGGCCAATGATGGATCCACAGCTCAGGCATCCCTCACACACAAATGGTTCACACACACTCTTAGATTTTACTTGATGGGAAGGTGGAATATCCACATATTTATCCTCCAAAAGATCAGCTGCCACATATACAGTGCTTCAAATAAGCAATTTTTGTCATTTCTGACAAAAGACCAATGATTCTTATGTTTCCTATAAAAATCTCTCTGCATTGTTTTCCAGCCTCAGTAAGTAATGCAGGAAAGGCACACGTATCACTTCACCGCTTCATCGCTCCATGCTCCAGTTGAGATGGTCATTCAACTTAGCAGGCTGCTAATAGGGCAGTACAAGGATAGCTGTCTTTTTTAGATGAAGAAAGGTAATGTATATAAAAACTTAAAATGGGGCACAAACTCCTCTGGAGTGGTCATTAATGTACCCCCATTAAAGGTGGGGTAGGAGATGTTTTCCAGGAGGATTTCTTTACTATACTACTTAAAATCACCCTCACACCCCAACTGCAGCCACTTAATTTAATCACCTATGGAGCGGACAGGACTGGAAAACACCATCCAATCATTTTAACCGGGTCGTTATGTGTCTATCAAGCTCAACTGCCATTTGCCCTTCCCTCAACCCCTCTGTGTGTGCTCCTCTTTGTGCACGAATCACGTGCTCTCACAGGCTTGAAGCGCTTGTAGAGGCAACGAAGCTTGAGCCAGAGCTTGGCTAGCTTACTGCATCAAATGACGGTACACACTTAAACATAAAGGACAGTTTGGCAGAAAAGTGGTCTATAGTGAGTCGGAAAAGAAAATCTATTTTGGAGAAGGCTACTTCAAAGAAAAAAGCTGAGGGAGAGCTGATCAAGCACAAAGACATATGTCTTTATGTCTGTTGGAGAATATTAATTGATTTTTGGTATTAGTTGCAGGTTGTCGGCATGACAAGTTGGCGCAGAAATCTCTTATTGTGTGATGGGGTTCCAACTCAAATTGGAAAATGTTTGAAGTAACTGCAGTCATAGTATTTCAAACCTGTGAATTTTTCTGGGTGAATTTGGTAGTGTGTGCAGTAAATAAATAAATAAATAAAAATTAAAAAAAAATTAAAAATCTGCCCCAAAAAATTCAAGTTTGCAAATGTGCAGAAAAGGATTTGCATGGTTGTAAAATATATATATATATATGTATTTGTGGAAAATAATAGAAGTTCCTTTGCAAACATCCTGTCCAGAGATGCAAAGCACAAAACTGTGTGCGAACTCTGAATTTTGTCTCCCGTCTTTTTACGTCTATCTGATTGGATGGGGACTAATCAAACTGTCCAATACGAGAGCAGACAGCTTCATGTCCTTCTGCACTATTGCAGGTTCTTAAAGTGGTGTAAAAACATTATTAGGAAACCAATAGGCTTATTTTCTTTGTTAAAAGCTGTTAACACACGAGTTGTAGTCAATACCAAAGAAAATTAATTTTGCCATACATAGAAATAAACTGTAGTACAAACATTGGAGGATAGTGGATCACATCCATGTGGCTGCTTGTAACTAATGTTTTACTGGCTTGTTTGTATGATCTGAACTGAGTGGACTGTTTAACATCTTAGACACAGCCAGCAGTTACAACAAACTCTTATAAAGCATTAAATCTTCAGATTGCAATAATTTCTGTTCCTTTCTTTACAAGCTGGCGAGGAGTTGACATTCATCAAGGTACCAGGATCTCTGTGTGGACGTCCTGCTGCAACTTCATTCTGTAACTCGATATAAGAACTCAAGCTATAAAAATGCCTCTTTTTTTTTTTCTTTTTACCAATGAGCCTTTCCAAAAACAAAAGAAGCCCCAGGAGGCCGTGAGAAATTTCATATTCTGTTAGGCATTTGTTCAACAAAGCTATTTGATCCAACAATATCAGTAAAACATTCTGGTCTTTAAAGCTGTATAACCCTTAATTAGCCATTTTTTGCAGACACTTTAAATGACTGTTATGAACAGAAGTCTGGGTGAATAGTCAAACAATATTACCCCTATAGTCCTCTATATACCCCTCCATGTTGCAATGTCATGCTGTTAAGTAAAGCTGCAGAGACAGATGTGCTGAGAGAGAATCGTTCCATATTATGGATGAAGATCTGCAGCAGTGAAACTACAGCTGTTTGAAAATAATGACAGACTATATCTTATTATACTGTTTTACTGAAGTTAAATTATAAATATTTGAGAAAAAAAAACTTTACTATGACATTGCAATTTCCCTCTTGGATTAAAGTATTTTTCATTTAACTTTAATTTAATAAATTTTATTAAACTACAGCCAGTTTACTAAAAATTATAAAATATTATTGAGTCACTTTATAGGTTGTGAAATTAAATAATTCTCCTTGTAACAGAAAAGAATGGTTCAGTAAGGCACTGAGTAAATGAAGCACTGTAGCTTTTTTCCTTAGCATTTGGAGAACTGAACCAGTTCTTATCATGGCTGCCACATCGATTCATTCAGGTCATTTCACTCGGTTAGCAGAATTCATAACCAGGATAGGTTAACATGCATGCATGAGCAGGGAGAATACACTGCTCACCACTGACTGGCTACAGTTAGATCTGCAATGAAAAATAAGCAATTTGTGCTTTTACCAAAAGAAGTTAGGAACAATTTTAAGAATCATTAAATCGTGTCAGCAAGAAGTTATTTTCCAGATCGTATCATTTTTCCTTTAGGTCTCATTTAAGCTCAACATTAAATATGTTCAATTTTGTGCATCTCTGTAAGTTTAGTGTGTGAGCACAAACCCCCAACAGAGCAAATGGAGCGATAATACTGGAAACTGTGGGGGCAGTGTTGAGCGGTAGCTCAACCAGCAACATGAGTTAAGAAGTAGCAGCTGCAATGTATTTGATGGGCAGCAGAGATCACCCCATAACGTTGCGCTGCCTCTTTAATGGCTCTTACTGAGAATGTACCATGATCTCCCTTTGCCACCACCATGTTTAATATTGCTGTTAAAACTGATGGCAGAAGCCAAAAATGAACCCTGAACTCTGCACTGCCCTCTAGTGGATGTATTTCCTCACAACCAAAGCAGTGGAAGCATGAGGGCAAAAACGATAACATTTGACAGAGACATAGCCGTTTACATATGTAAAGAGAGGATAAATAAGCCTAAAGGGCTTTCATGAAAGTGACGATCGCGTATAAAAAAAGTATTTTAGCCTAACTGCGATTCTTTCCAACCCTGGCCACGCTATCGTCTGAACCCAACCAGGAAGTGACAAAAAGTTTTTAGTAGTAAAGTGTTTTCATTTTACTGATAAAGTGAAACCCAGAAATAAAAAAGGTGTTTTATCTGAGACCCCCCTACTGCCTGTGGGGCTGTAGTTTTTAAAGATGCCCATTCAAGTTTGGTCACCTTTTTGGAGGACTTTGTGTTTGTATATTTGTTAAAACATTAAGCACATCTTACAAAAAGTCTTACACTTTTTTTTTTTTTAGCATTCTTGAAAAAGTGCTAGACAGATTACAGACTTCAGTGAAGGAAAGTTATGTGATTCTTTAATACTAAATGTCCTACACATGCAGTTATGTTGCACATTTATTGAGTTAATTTTACTTCCCAATAGTCTGATGCAAAAAAAAAACAAAAAAAAAAAAACAAAAACATGTGCCTATACAGTTTGTAACAACAGTACTTATGGAACAGCAGTTCCTGTCACACAAGTGGTTTATTATGCAAAGGAAGTATATGCATCCTGTTTTAATTATGTATCGACAAGACCTCAGGGACTGACCTGATTTCAATGCTAACAGGCATTTAGTTGGAAAATGTGGGGCACGATACAAAACTGCACATAGATTACCGGTACATCAATCTAGTGCAGCTCAAGCCTTCTTCTGTTTTATTAGTGGCTGACTCCTAAGATTACATTCAAAGCAGACAGCAAGAAGTCAAAAGGGCAAAGCTGCAGATTTTGGTCATTAAACTCATCTGTATGGAAGGATTTGGACAGAAACAAGCTCTGCTGTTTCATGTCTGCAGCAATGGCGCAAAGTGATGGATGTCACTGAATTAAGAGTGTAAACATTTCAGGGAATAAACATGAGCTGATGTGCAATAGCTTGTGCAATCAGCCTGAAATCTGCATGAGTGTTAATAAAAAACACTCAGCCTGAATACATCAGCTTGTACAAAAAGCCCAAACAAATTTAAAGTTGAATGAAAATTCTGTTTATTGTTCAAATAGGATAATATAGACAGAAACTTTCCTTTATACAAGCAAAGGGAGATTAGATGGAATAACTAACAAAACCTGATAATTATGATAATTGGAAACTGCATCTAAATACAAGACAGATTATGTTTTATAGAGTTACTGTTGGAGTTTAATCTTTGGGAAGGATGCTGCTAAACACATCATGGTTTGGTTGCTGTGTTATGCCGAACAAATCTGCTTTGCCAAGGGGAGGTTTATGGGTATAAAACTCCTCTTGATAAGCTAATTCATTTATTTATTTGCTGTTATTTATTTACTTTGAATTATGGAATTTATCTAATTTGCTGCACCTGACTGGAGGGGACAGAAAAAGGAGGAAGACAGCAAAAAGAAGAAAAAAGGAAAGCAGAAAGAAGAAAGAGGAGACAAAAACACAACAGGTAGAAAGCAACAACCCTTCAATCCAAACTTTCACCAGACAGCTAACTGCTACACCTGTACAGAAACACACCAGAGAATTTCCTACCGCTTTTACAAAAACCAAAACAAAGCTGACAGTAATCAAGAGTTCCTAAATAAAAAGCAAATCAAGAAACATATCACAAACGTGTCACACAACAACCGAAGTACCAGATGGACAAATCAGTGACTGTGTCAGCATGCAGAGTATGAGGACTTAGGAGTAATCAGAGGTGAGTGTGGTCGTGCAAATGCAACCAGGCCTCTACAGAGGCTAGAGGCAGACTAGGGCGGCCCAGAGACCCGGGCTATCAGCAGCAATCCCGGAGCACAAACCCAAGCCACCCCATAATGAAGACATCCCCAGCCCCACCCGGAGGATGGCATAGGAGAACCCCAGCCAGAGTCCCCCCCCCGTGGTCACGGGGCACAAGCCCTGGCGGGCTAAGATCGACAGCCACCAACCCAGCCAGACACCAGCCATCCAGGGCAGCCACAGTGAAGGACCCAGGGCCCCAAGAGCCCAGAGGCAATGAAAATGAAGATCAATTCCTGATCGATCAGCTTCATAATTAAAACCACAAAGACATTTTGTTTGACTTCCCTCTTTTTGGTAATAATAAATAATTTCCCCCACAGCTTTTTAAACCAAAGGCGTTTAATCCTCTTAACTCTTAAGCCAAGCTGCAGCTCATTTGGCTGAAACTTGAGCAGTAAAAAAGCATCCAGGACTTGGGAATCCTCCTTTAAAATCCACGTTGGTAATGACACCTGAACCTGTTTGCAGCATGATCTGCTTTCCTCAAACGCACATTTGACTCAGTTGTGCATTTGTTCACTTTACTCGACTCTGCTATTATAATGACTGGATCCCTCCACACACATTCATGCCCAGCGGGCTTTCATTTGACTGCAAGCCATTTTCCAGTTAGACTGCAGAGCTTCCTGGCAGCTACAAAGTGTTCTGTGCTCTAAAGTAAATTTCTTGGAATTATTCTTCAGCAAGTACGGATACAAAATAAACAGAAGACCTGCAGGTGCTGCTTCTTATCCTCTTTGACCAACCGCCAACTAACACTGCAGACCAGGCAGGCCTTGATAATGGCCATTGTAAAAATATGTCTTCAGCTTAGAGACGGGGGCAGCATGCGTCAAACTGTTAGCAGGACAAGTAAATGTTTATATTAACAAAAGAAAGCAGCTCCCCAAGAGTTCCTGCCAACCAGACTGAGAGCCATCTTTTTAAAAGGAATGCAATGCAGCACTGGTTGCTATGCTTTCAAGTGTCAGGTCACATTAATAAGAATTAGTGGACCTTCATGTCCTCCTGCCTGGTTCTCCATCTTCCATACCCCAGCTGAGTCCATGTTCGACTTCGCCTATTTTATGCAAGACAACTTCTAAATATACATAGAAAAACACTGATGAAAGCTCATCTGAGAATATAAATCCAAAGCAGGGGACTGAACAAATATAAAGCCAGTATTGTATAAAGTTGTGAAAATAAATAAATAAAAAAAAAATCACCAAATAAATAAAATAATTGAACTGATAATTACATGGAACGTAAATAAATCGGAGTATTATCACAATAAATTAAAACATTTGAAAATGACAGAAGAACTATAAATGTCATATTTTAAAGCTTACTTAATGGAAAAACCTTTTTTTTTGTAAAACTTAGCCATTTTTTATGTCTGTATTTATTTTTTAATTTCCGTCCAGTCAGTGTTTTTAATCATCATTCGACATCTCTAAAAACCCTCTGACAGCAGCAGATATGTTCCAAGTCTGAAACCTGAACTTTTGTGGCAAAAAAAGAAAAAGAAACTTGCAGGACTGTTTTTGGTCTCTGGACACTCAACACCAGACATATTCTCCACCTGACTCCTCCCTGCAGACCACTCACTTCACTGCAAATGAATGTTAGTCATTAATTTTACCAGCTGCAGGCTTTCAGACAGTCACAGACCAGCGGAAACGCAGAGTGATCCACATTCTTGTCTGGTAAAAGTTGCATAACGCAGACTAACCTTAACCCTGATGACATCATGCATCAGCTGTTGTAGTTTAATACATGCTGCCATCCCACATCAATAACACATGAGATAAAGTGCAGGAAATAATCACTTTACATAATTTTTACAACTATTTTACCAAATGTTGCTACAGCCATGATGCTGATATCATGAAGTCTTCAAACTGTTAAGACAGTTTCTCATAGAAAATTAAACAAAACAAGCCTAAAAGTACAAATTTCAGTGATTCAAAAGACCATTTAAAGTGACGGTTACCTCTTTGTTGTGATATTGATGCCTTTATTTTTACAACTAAAACTTAAAAGTAACCAAGTCATTTAACAGAATCAAACTAAATCTCAAATCAAAAGAAAATGTATTTTGCAATCAAATATCTTTAGGAACTCAGACCATTCACAATATAAAATGTATGTCAAGTTTAGAGAATGTTTAAAGTATGCACTTAGCTTACTGAACTGTTACTGAAATGTGTGTGCCATTTAGAAATATACAATATATTTTATCTGTATTTTGTGTTTAAATTGTTTGTCAAATAGTTTATGAAATGTCCTGTTTTTCAGTGGTGTATTTACATTTGTTTACCTGCCCAAGGTCTGYAGATGCGAATTAGCTCTTAGCTAACTCGGGTGTAGACGTGCGATTGTGCGACGTCTCCGTCAAATAAACAATAAAAAAACATTAAATAAAGATAGAAAACAAAATTACAGCCACGTCTAGCATTTTTACTTAATTTACTACATTAATAATAATTACATGACGAGTATTGATGGAATTTCCATTTATTCATTAATTATCTGTACCCCTTCATCCATTAAGGGTCACGGGGAAGCTGCATTTAACACCTGAGAGGCATGTACACCCTGGACAGGTCTCCATCCAACATAGTGAGACAAGCAACCATTTACACTCACACTCGTAGGGAGATTTTAGAGTGACCAGTTAACTTAACATGCATGTCACGGATACGCGGGGAGAACATGCAAACTCTACACAGAAAGGCCACCTACCTTTCTATAATATAATAATAAAGGCAAATGGTTGCACAGTGGTGTGGTGGTTAGCAAGTAGGTCCCCGGTTGGAGCCTCGGCTGGGAGGGGTTCGAAAAGTGGCCTTTCTGTGCCAACTTTGAATGTTCTCAACGTGCATGTTCTCCACATGACTTCCATTTCACTCGTCAACCCTTGTAAAGATTAGAATATAATCACATACAAAGTTTTGTTCTTATTGATCTGAAAAGGGTTTAATATATTCATTTCAATTTAGAGTTCAGGGTGATGAGAACACAAATCACTGCTACAGCGGATGCATACAAATTACTGACTGTCACACATCTAAATAGCTTACTGGACTAGATGTGTATAACTTATTATTTTATCTATATTTATCATTTATGTAATACTATTTATCTTGTTATGGCTTTTTATGCCAAATTAATGAAAGAATTTGCCCTCAAAGTTAGTGTGATGAAGGATGTAACTAAATTAAAAATGTGTATTTCTTTAGATCTCAAGTGTTTCCTCATTAAAAGGAAAATAAATGACAATAACAATCAGAATCCCTATAAACCTACAGAATTTCACTGTCTGTGCATCCCTAGTTAACATAATCATAAAGTGCCTCTCTAAGTCAAGGAAGGACCATTAAAGGCTGTGGGTTTAGGATCCAACATCAAAGATTCCCTTAAAAAACTGTCCCGATGTCAAGATCAAGATGATCTTTTGAAGGACACAGCCAGCCTCAAGGGTGATTCTTTGCATCCTTGGTGGTCTCAAAGCATCCACAACTCTTTGTGGATGTCCAAGATAACACAGTCAGGAGACAGGTCAACACTGGCAATGTGGATTGAAGTGCAAGGAAGCCGTTTATGTCAAAATATGTTTAACCAAAGGCCAGCAAAGTCTAAATTGTCAGTATAAACACCTGTTAGGTAGCCAGTTAGCAGTTTCCATTCATGCAGGGTGTATTCCAAGCTGGGACTGAGGAGTACACGTCTCCGCCAGTGAAATTCAACAACCACAAAAGATTTCTTTCCCCCTTTTAAAAAAAGAACTAATAAAAATGAAACGGGCCTAAAAGAAGCACCTTGTAAGGAACAGATGTGGGTAAATCTTGTGTTTGGGCGATAAATAAGCAGCAGTCATCAGTCAGGTCCCTGCTAAACTATTTTGTCATGTTTGTGTTTCACGTGCATCAGCTGATTTAAAACAAATGGGAAGTACTCACCACCGTTTGGCACTTTTATACTAAAAATGTTTTCATAATATAAAGATTTAAAGTGCAAGAATGAATTTATTTCAACTTAAAGTTAAGCCATAAAAGATTTCTTTTTACCTTTATTAAATGTATTTTTATATTAAAGATGAGTGTGTTATTTATAGCCTATTACATTTAGCATTAATAAACCATGACGCAGTCCATAAAAAGCTTTACTTATTACTTATCTTTTCTGAGGGGTTGCAGATATTCCCATATACTTCTGAAGAGTCCATCCAAGTCACCACGGAGGAGGAAAAACTCTCGAATTAAAGTCCTTATTTGAGACAGAATATGTAAGCTAATCATTAACAAGCTCACATAACTCAGGTTCTCAACTTCTTCAAAGACTTTAATCTGGGATATCTGACAATTTGGAGCTTGACTTATTTGATATATAAACTATGAAAAGCAGCGACATTAAAAGTGTGTGCAAACGTCAATCAACTACAGGTGCGTCTTCAGGTTTAAATGCGCCGCCTTAGAGTGGGGTGCGTTTGATTTATGTCCCAGCGCGTGGAGAATGTGACAAGTGGCGGTGCTTTCTTGATACTTTATAGTTTGGATTTAAATAATAGTGCATATTCACGGAGTTAAACGATAAACCAGCAAACATGCATGTATTTATATAAAAGCAATACTTGAATGTGCGTTTTTTTTTTTTTTTTTTCTTTTGGTTGAGGAANTTTTTTTTTTTTTCTTCTTCTTCTTTTGGTTGAGGACGTTTTTACTGCTTTAGATGCTACTGCCCAGATCATCATGTTTTAAAAACATAAAGTTTAGCTTTAATAATAACTGTAAAATAAATGTAAACAAGTACCATATATATAACTGTAAAATGTGACCAATAAGAGGTCAGTTTGTTTAAAATGACACTAAAGTAAAGCAGCGTTTGCACTGG
>CM047993.1:6528405-6570706 GCA_026261665.1 Melanotaenia duboulayi | reverse complement strand
CAAATACATAAATGAAAGGACTCATGTTCATGATAAATCATGATAAATCAAGTCCTCAAAAAGCTTTCAACATTTCATTTTTCATTTACTCTCAAACATGTCTCATTAGAAATGGTATTATTAAAAATCATAAACTCCTGGAAGCAAATCTGCACCAAACATGATGAACTTTTAAAAGCAGTGTTGCTCTGCAGGAGAAAAGCTGTCAAGAGGTTCATTTGAAAACTGACTGAAGTCCCACCACATCCTGTGGAAGTAGTCACTCGCTGTCTGTTCACTTCCTCCAGTGACTCAGACTGCTCATCATCCCTTTTAAATGTCATGATAAGGCTTATAAGGCTGATACTTGACATTTCTAAGTTGCATCAAACAGAAAGATTTGTTCACTTTATCGAAAAGCATGAGCTCATGTGTTGTTTTTGTCCTCAAAAGCACAACAGCTTTTTCTTTGTGTAGAGAAGAAAATGAGGGACATGAATGAATGTTTATAAGCATCCGGGTGTGGTGTTTAAAAGGGTCAGACTGGCCTGAATGAAAGGCCTAAATCTGATTAATCTGGAAAGGTTTAACTGTCAAGGTCTTACTGAAAAAAAAAAACTTAAAGAACCTCATTTACAGGCACACAGCGCCCCCTAGTGAGCAACAGTACACATTAACCTTGAGAAACATTAAATCAAGCACTAGTTCCATTAATCTATTAAATTAATCTGACAACTTTTCAGATTAATTTTGTCTGTTGAATATGGAGAAAAACAGCTCAGTATACATTAAAATAAAGATCGAATATGATCTAAAATCAAGCCAATGCAAAGATTTTTTTTTTTACTTATTTTTTTTTTCACATTACGCTGTCCCAAGTGGTTGTTTTGATTCTTTCCAATTCACTGCTGGATTATTATCTTGTTAATATATATATATGATCCCAGTTGGGAAATAAGCCATGCATTTACCTCTAGATTCAATAGAGAGCAGTGGGCTGCCATATTTCAGCACCCGGGGAACACTATTAAAATGTGTAATGACTGCATGTTGTTTGTTTTTACCTCTTTCCTCTGGACTATTATTAATGGTTTACAGAATCTGCATCATTTACTGACAGTCACATAAAATGATATTTCATAAAACACATCAAGAAAATACTTGGCACCCTTGGCTATTCCAACTGGGCTTTATCAAATTAGCTTAAAAAAAATAGGGGAAAACAACACAAACAGAGACCACGCAAAGGACAAAACACCCAAACATGAGGTTTCAGGCTTTATTATCATTCCAATATTTTTATTTAATAGAAAGTTATATGGATTGTGAAGTACAAAAGTACAAACATTACAATTAAAAACTTTACAATACATGTGTTGCCACACATGCAAAACAAAAAACCTATTACCTCTATGTAGGATGAGGGNTACTGGGATAGGCTCCAGCAGGTATAGCAGGTATATAGGTATAGCAGGTATAGCAAATAGAAGAAGTAGTGGAGGACAAACGTGTCAGGCCTACAGGATAAGCAGGATCTGATGTAATGAAAATAAGAAATTAAGAAAAAGAAAAAGAAAAAGAAAAAAAAATTAGCAAAGCACTGAAACATGAGCTGATAAGCGGCTTGATCCACAATCTTGAGGTATGCTAAATAAACTAACATGAACTGAAAATCTGTGTAAATAGGTCTGATGGAAAGATGTCTCCTTCACAGATACCGAACCATAACATTACTGAAGCAGTGTGGGAAGATTTCAGTTGTTAAAGTATAAAACTGCTCAGACCAGATATCCACTTTCAAGCTTGTTAAA
Source organism: Melanotaenia duboulayi (assembly GCA_026261665.1). Classification (NCBI taxonomy): domain Eukaryota; kingdom Metazoa; phylum Chordata; class Actinopteri; order Atheriniformes; family Melanotaeniidae; genus Melanotaenia; species Melanotaenia duboulayi. The sequence continues at coordinate 6,568,916 of CM047993.1, read as the reverse complement.
TCTATATCAGTTCAGTTTTTACCTCATATAACGGATATATATTTATGTTTGCACATAATGAATGAACTGATGTAGCAGACTTATCCCTTGGTTTTTTATGTGAAATACTTGAAGACTCTTCAATCATCAACAGTTTGAAATGACATGACGTTTTGAAATCAGTTTTCCAAAATCTGTGGCTGAAAAAAATGTGTCGCAGTTTAGTAGTGTAGAAGTCCATCACTCCATCCTGCTGTTATGTGGGCATGATCCAGTCTGGTCTACGTCTGTTAGTTAGAGAAAGCAAGAAGAGAGGGAGAACAAACACCAATGCAAATCTGACACGTCAACCTCGTGCAACAAAGAGAAGACGACTTTAAAAAGAGAAAAAGTGAGTACAAAAAATTTAAAATGGTTCCAGAAGTCAACCACTACAGTACAAACCGCTGGTAAACCACTTCATAAACACGTGGCACAACACGGGAGCTTGACAGGTCAAGATTCAGCAGTCCAGCTGCATCTTGAGGAAAAAAGACACTTTTATGAGGACGTCAATGTCCATATTTTGGACAGATAAGACGGAGCTGCTGCAGCGAAAGGCACCGGCCCCTTATACCCAGACCCACGTTTAAGGAATGTGTCTGTGGGGTTTCAGCACAAATAACTGCAAATAGTTTAACGCTTTGTAGATAAATCCCTGATTCTAATATGCAGTTTTTTAAGAGAGAAGCTGCTGTTGCACTTTTTCAGAAGTAATTTTCATCCTTTTCAGAGCTGAGGAAACTTTAGTGGGTGCATCTCTATGTGACGTGAACCTACTTTATAATAAAATTGACATTATTTCTACATTATCTTTAAATAGTGGATGTGAGTATTCCTGTAACTAGTAGAAGCAGTTTTCTACTAAAAACACACCTTAAAAACTCAACATGCAAAAACCAACAAACTTTATTACAGACTCCATGTTCTTTTTACATCAATTATCAACATCAGAATAAATATGGCTCTGAATTCAAGGTACATACAGTAGCAGTCAAAGGTTTGGCCATGTTTTCCCATTAGATTCAATGGGTAGGTGTGTCCATACTTTTGACTAGTACTGTAAATCACTCAACAAAATACCCTGTTCGGACAAACAAGCGATACAAAGTGCACAAATGAAGTTGTTTAAAGTCCACTGCATCACGTGACAGAACAGCTGTTTTGTTTTTAGAAAAAGAACTTAAAGCTTACATTCAGAAACCTCCGTTTCCTGGGACAGTATTCATCAGCTCCAGAAGGTAATGGCCCCATGCTTCATATTAAAATGGCACATGCTCGCACACACCCGCGCATATTTACACACAAACATAAATATAAACACATTTGGCACCATGTTTGCGCATAGAACATAAAATACTACTTGCAGCATGACACTGTTAGCATATGGAGGTAATATTTCATTTTGGCACGTTACGAGAACACTCAATGATTAAAAAGTTCACGTAACTTGACTCATAACGTGCTCAGTCTTCATTGAAAGGGTTTAAAGTTAATTATAACAATAATAAAATACATTAAAATGGTCCTCAAAAGAGTCAACTGAGCCAGGTAGTGTCATGAACACTTCTTGACTTCCTAGATGAAGAAATGTATGTTTGATGATAAGGAAAGCACCATTTTCCCTCTAAAAGTTAACAACTGGCTGCAGCTCTTCAGCGCCGAAACGAGTAATGTAAACATATGTCAACAAATAATGTAACCTGTAAACCCTTAAAGCGGAGATGCTTAAGGGGTGTAATCACATATTGCACTGTAAAAGTCTTCACTGCACAAAGAAGTTGTCCTGGCCTGTTCAAACCATCAAACAAAAGGTTGGTCTATAGATATAGAATTAATAAGGTATTCAGTAATACTATGTTTATTATAACATCTTATGTATATTAACATCTATATATATATTTATATATATATATATATTTAGCTTATTTCAACATTATGATATGAAAGATACATATTTATAAATTGCTATGAATATAGGCAGCCGCCTGTATTGAGCAGTGCCGGGTATAAAATAATAACTATTCTATGTTCACGTATTCCCATTTAAACAAATACAAATAAATGCGTTCACACTTGGCTAACGGGGTAAACCGGTGTGAAACTCCATAGTGAATATGAATTGAAGCCTCCCATGCACAGAGAGGTTTCAATACAGGTCGAGACTGGTTTTCAAACAGGCCAGCATGAACCTTAAAACCTCAGCATGCATGCTAAGTAACAGCAATCTCTGGTGGACGCATAGAAACATGACAGTTTAACCATTTATAATGTTGAGCGTGTCATTGGGAATCAGAGAGAGCAAAGCAAAGATTTGACTGGGGCGGCACTAAACATCAATCTGCAATAAATATCAGCTGCAATGGCTTAAACCTTTGACAATATGTTACAATCACTTATTTCCTGACTCTCTACCTCCACACACACTATTTGCACCACATATATATTAGTTTATATATATATTTATATAAGTATTCTATCTTAGAGCAGCAGAAACACATATGCACTGGTAACTGTATGGACAGAAAAAACATTTCCTTCACTTCGTGGAATCTGTGTTAACCTCAGTCTGTGGTGGGGCACGGTACGATGTGCTGAGATGTGAGCTAGTGAGCAAATCCTGCGGGAAAACTCCAGCTGTCCATGTTTGTCAGAGACAAGAACACATGCAAGTTTTATGCCTCGGGCTCGACTGGCAAGCTGCCCTGCCTCCTTGGTAACTCCGCTGTATCTTCCACAGATGTACCAAACCACCAATCAGAACCACCGACCCCTAAGAGGAACAAAGACACAATACTCTACTCTACATGTAAATAGCCTGGTTCCAAAGATATGCAGGCAATGTCCACCATCACGGATGGCTAACTCGCTAAACAAGTTTTAACAACAAACCCTCATGAAACTCAGCTGAAAAAAGAAGCAGATTTAAAATGCTGGCGGCATGCAGTTTGCTATTAAAGAAATTAATGAAAAAGGCTAAAATCTTATTCATAACATAACTCCACGTTTGTCTATGCAAATTCACTCGATACTGGAAGCTCACAACACCCACGATCTTCAAGAAGAAGCAAACACTGCATCAAGCTCTACCTCTATTACAAGCCAGCTTTATCAGAAGAATCACACAAGCTATCTGTAATCTATAGCCCTGTTCTAACACAACCCTTGTGTTTCACAAGCCGCCAAAAGCCGGAGACAAAGAGTAAATGTCTTCACGCCGTCGTAACATCTCGGCCTGCTGCTCGACACTGCACTGACCACGCTGCACTGCTGCTCGCCTCAGTGTCTTTTAGCTGAAAACGAATGTGCAGAACTGATTTTAACCCCCACTGCGGGGCGATGTCAAAAGAAAGAAAGTTTTGCACTCAAAATGTACAGCAATGACGGTGGTTCTCAGAAGAGAGACCACCGGGTATGACAATGCCAGCGCCGTCTGGACTGAGCAGCCACATACAGCACACAGTTGCAAGCATGTTAGTCTCCCAGCAGCTGCAGGGGACGGTAAGATGCCCGAGAAGAGCCCTAATGGGACCATGATTGAGCCAAAATGAAGCTTTAATGGTCAAAGAGCTGCCTGGTTGCCAGATGCAACATCCCATGGAGCCATCTAGAGGCCGGTGAGGTCCACGATGGCTTTGATGAAGATGGTATCGTCACGGATGTAAGAGTTCTTGGCGTCGAGCTTGGAGAGTGGGCAGAAGAGCGGGCAGCCGCTGGCGATGTTCATCTCACTCACAGGTCTCTGGAAGGAGGAGGAAGTGACATCAGGTCGAAAGGCATCAATGATGTGTTCCCTGTTGCTTTGGTCCAGCAGCATCAAAGTCACCTGGAGGTAAAACCATGAAGAGACCATGTTCACGTTTGGTTCAGTATTTTTTNTGGAGGTAAAACCATGAAGAGACCATGTTTACGTTTGGTTCAGTATCAAAGCTGGTGCATCAACAGAGAGAGCTGTGGTAAAACAGGATATGAACTACATGGGTAAATCACACACATCCAGGTGGATATTATTAGAGATGCATAATATTATCGGCATGATACGAGTATGGGCTAAATATCTCATTTAGCCCATTCCACTATATTTATTAACCGATCAAGACACAGGTGCTGAAAGAACATAATCCAAGTCTGCTTTAAGTAGGATTTGATCCACATATCTTAATTGTTTTGTTTAAAAACAATTGTCATGATTTGAAATGCCCGTAATGGAAGTTAAAATATTTTTTATTTTGCACAAGGAGTGAATATTACATCATCCATCAGCTTTTACTTCTCTGCGTCTGCCGACAGGCCAACATGACATAGAGTCAGCGTCCAGTGGCATCTGAAACCAAACCTGGACATGCTGGATTGTATTTGTTCGTCTCCACGGCAACACAGCATCTAGTGTTGTATTAAAAGGAGGCATATTATGAAAAACGAACAACATTTTCTGTGATTCTCCATACATTTGGGTGTGTGAAGTTGCTACCACGTCAAAAACGCAGAATAAACACAACCTTGTCACTATGTTTGGGCTGCCCAGTTTAAAACAGCTCAGTTTGATCCGTATGGATGTGTAGGGCTCTGATTTTTACTACATGATAACAATACTATTACAATAACAATAAAAACAAAACTTTAAAAGTACAGAAAATGCTTTCAGCTAATTCACCTTTTATTTATTTATTTTTGTTCTGTTTTCCTTTGTTGATTAAATTCTACTCCATAATGTTTTGATTCCATCACAAAATCACCATAAGTGTCTTCTCAACCGAATATTAATATTTTCTTTATTTAGAATCACAAATCCAGCTATAGTTACAACAGAACCCAGCTTAGAGTATAAACATCCAACCTCCTCATCTTTATCTCCACCCAGCTTCAACTTTAGTACACACTGGGTTCTCTGTACCTTACAAGCTACAAGTCAAAATGTTTTTGCTCATGTGTTTGGCTTTGCTATTAAAGCAGTGCTACTGATCCTGGGCAAATTTTTACATTTTGGTGCCCCCTAGCTGTTACGTGATGCCCAAAATTGTAAAAAAAAAGTTATGAATTGTAATTTTCTCAGTCCAGGAATGCTGCAGGGCAATGACGGCTCCAGGAACGTGCATAGTGAACATCAGTGTGACCTCAACACCCGTCAGAAACACTGAGTTTTAAGGTTGGTAACTTATGTAGTTTTGCTTTAACATCAAATTCTCCGCAGCAGATTTATAGTTCACTTAACCTAAAGAAATAAATCTACTTGTACCTAAAGCCACACAAGGAAATCTGACATGTGGTAACTGTTTTCCTTGATTTTATTTTTATTTTATATTCAGAAGTTAAAATTTTTAACTTTAATTTTAGCTTTCTTATTGGTTACTGAATACTGAAACATCACCAACTACATGGTAATCATGTTGTTTTTGTCCTCACTTGAATAAAGTCAACTGGGCTTATTTTTTTGGTTAATAGTTTGTCTCATTTAACACAGGGCCGGTTTTGGTCTCTCAGATGACCACAGTTTACTCAGTGGTGAAAAATTTTGCATAGCCACAGCATTTAAATTTAATGCTTATTTTCAGCCATTATTATAGATGTTATTCAGCTGAACTCTACAATTTGAATAAAGTTCAGCTGAATATAATAATAATAATAATAATAATGAATGAATGCATTTTCTTACAAAACAAAGAAAAATTAAGCTATTTATTCATGTATTATAATAAATAAAAAGTCTTTTGTTGTTTTTGCACAGAGAAAAACTTCCCTCAGTATCTTTGAAAACAAACCTTCTTTATGTCATTTACCTTCTGGTTGAAAGGCCATTTAAGCAGAGCATCACTCAGTCCTCTCATGACCACAAAGAACAAGGACAGGTGACTGCCACGCCCCGTCCCATCTCCATTCAGATAGATCCGCAGACACATCTTGTAGCCGTATTTGCTGGTATAGAAGGCTGGAAAATAAAGGAAAGGGAAGGTCGGCAAATATTGTGGTATTTGTTGTAAAAGTCTAAACAATCTCTGGTAACCAGGACATGGTTCATAACTCCGGTTCATGAACATTCAGTGTAAGCAGATTTCAGCTCTTGACTTCAGGGCTGCCGTGGTCTTTAATGAAAGAAAACATGCATTTTATCATACAGGGTGACATGCAGGGAAAACAACCCCCACTGCTGTTTCAGGACCCAGTAATTGATGGAAATCGTGCTTCCGGATATTTTTGACCATTGTTGTGAACCTACAAAGACACATGGTAATGTTACCTGGTGAGAACATGGCAGGAGCCCGACCTGCGATGGCATCCTGTCGTTTTTTGGCAAAATCTGAGATCCTCCAAATGAATACTCCATCAAAGGTGGTGGCGGACATTTCCCTCAGTCGGCCCTCCATCTCAGCCACTGTGAGGTCTTTCAGCCCCACGGTCCTCTCCAGCTGTCGCACCTGGAAACAAACACACTCAGCCTGTTGAATAGTGCCAATGCTAACAGAATTACAGTTAAAGGCAGAAGCAACTAAAAGTGTTTCTCATCAGGTTAAAATGAGATTTTAAAGATTGTGAGCATCTCAACTATTAGAATCTGTTGACCTTAGTGAGTGGTTGAAAACAAGCCACGTGCATAAACTAGACTGCTAGATTGTTGGTTTTTGCCACTGGAAGATTCATTGTAGTCTCAATAAACCACACAAAATGTTTGCAATAATTTGGATCAGCTGAATTTAAGTATAATGTGTGCTAAAGCAACACTACAAAAGTTTCTGGCCTCAAAACTCTGTGCTTGTGATTTCTTTTTGACTGCACACTATCATTCATTACACACATTCCTGAAACCATGGTTGCTCTGCAGCATCCCAAGGCCAAGAAACCGCACTGCACAACTTTTTTTCCAGCCTGGAGCATCACGTGACAGCTGTGTTTTGCCATGTCTGATTCAACAAAGTAACGCAAGAGGTAAGAATGAACAAGGAAAAGAAAGAGAGAAAGTGACGGAGCAAGAGACAAGACAAGAGTCAACATCACACTCAGACTGACTTTTAGTGACTACAGGGAGCTCAGAGAAGAGACAAGATGCAAATTAGCCTTTGTTAGGTGCCGCTGAAGTGTGAAAATCTCCAAAAGTTGAGTCGTGGGGTTTTAACATACATGCTAAGTAAACAATTAATAAATATGAATTCAAATCTAGGTCCATATATCAATGAGTTTATCTATTTATAGAGGTTTATTGATTTGTAAAGTTAAAATTGAACAACAAATGGAAAGATCATCAGCAGCTGATAATCAGACGTACAAATCAGCTGTGAGAAAAATAATATATTGTAGTGCTATATACTATATCCTGCAGAATATTTTGCAGTATCCAGCAAGTACTCTACTCACGTAAGGAGCACAGAGCAGAGTAGTGATTAGGCTGCAGACTCCTCCACACAAGGACATAGGTCTGCCTTATGATCTGTTACTATTATTGGTCTTTCCAATACAGACATTAGAGCTTGTGCCATCGTAATGTTTCTCATTAAAATGCTCTGGATCGCATCTTCCAGCAACAAATAGACGCACATGTCTGACACACNCAGCAACAAATAGACGCACATGTCTGACAGTGTCAGTGAACTGGCCAGCACTTGTCAGCACCAATACATTGATAAGCCCAGTGATGCACAATAATGATAATTCAGAACATTTGGGACGGCTCCTGTCCTGAGTGGAAACAGTTGTCGATTCCCATCCCTTGGCAGAAAGATGAGACTTTCAGTAAAGACCAACTTTCTGTCAACAAAATTCCAAATAAACATTTATATAAGAAAGAAGAGAAGACCGTGTTTTTATTCCAACTATACATCATTATAGTTACTAAATCATCAGAGTCTCAATAATCACAAAATCATAAACTTATAATTTAATAAGAAAAAAATTGTTTTTGTTTCACCTTTTATCTTTTAAATATTTGCATTTCTGGCATAATCATGCTTTAAATTTAGAAACTTAAGAAAATATGCATGTTGATGTGATCTGATACTGATGCAGGATTGTTTTATAACTAGTAAGCAGATTTTTGGAGGCCTTATAAGCGTAATTCATGCCAAATCTAAAAATCCGGCATTGCTCAGTTTTGTACCTTGTTACTCAGAGCCTCGATCTTATCCTGGTCCAGTTTATGCTGCCGGTTGCTGGCCTCCATGGTGGTGGCAAACCTCTCCACCTCTCTGTTCAGGACACACACCACATTTTCAAATGTGCCGGCTTTAACCTCAAGTTCAGTGCACCTGCGGCCCAGCTCGGCCACCTTGGTCTTCTCGCTGTGGAGCTGGAGCTCCAATGCTGCGCCCACTGAGCTGGGAAGGGGTGTGAAGGAGGTAGACACAGAGAGAGTGGGAGGGAGAGTTGGAGGAGGGGGGAGAGGAGCTGAAGCAGGTGGACCAGGGGGGGCGGAGCTGGAGGATGAGGAGGAGGCGGCGGCTCCCTGCACGGGAGGCCCAGAAGAGGTGGTGCTGAGCAGGGAGACTCTGGCCTCGAGTTCCCTGAGGGATTGTTGGAGTTCTACCAGTTTGTGTCCGGCTGTTTCCAGTCCCTGGGGCTGTAGGCCCTCCATGCTCACTTTCATACCCATGATATAGTGCAGCAGCAGGTTGAGGTGCTCATAAGCAAAGGCGCGTTCGTGTTCGTGAATCTTCTCTTTTTCCACCTACAAAAAAAGAGGCGGCAAGAAGAAATGAAGCAGAAAAAAAAGAAAAAGAGATGTCAATCTTATTAGGATATGTATTTGGCTTTGAATGTTATATCTTATGTAGGACTGCCCACAGTTAATCTGATAAGAACCCCAAAGTAAATATCTGTGATGAGGAAAGAGGCCGTGCAACTCATTTACATGTTTATAGCTTTACTTAGAGGGTCTGTTAAACTACGTTAACATGCTTCCACATTTAAAATGTACACTATTTTCATCATTTCTAAATTTACAGCATTTATTGTCTCCATCTGTGCCAAATGCTTTGTTTTAGCTTTTGTCTTTACCTTTCTAAAACCTGAGGTCCGCCAATTAGAGGATGTTAAGAACTGATGGTGCCATTTTAAAGACCTCTTCTGAACTATCTGTACTAAAACCACTGACTTTATTCTGCTTTAATAGGGTTGACCTTTGCTGAGCTAATGTTCACATATTGTACTATGATTTGCTAGAAGAAATAATCATATTCAACTTGTTTCCTGTTTGTTTTTTTTTTAGGCAAGCCTGAAACTTTTTTCATTTGTGCTATGTGCCATCTTCATTTATTCTTCACCAATAACACATACACTGACATGTACACATCTTAACAAATCCCAGAAATGTTTACTATGACTCCAAAGTATTCAAATAGACTTATCACAAAATAGGAACAGGACTCCTTACAGGACCTTACTCTTAAAAAGGCCTAGTCTGCTCTGATTGGTGGACATTTGATAATGTGGCAGTCTAGTCATTATGCTATAGTATGCTAAGGTGTTTAATAGTGATATTATTAGGTACAGGTTACTTACAGACATGTCACATCCAACGACATGAAATCGACAGGGAGTTCGGAATTTGCTGCAGAACTTAATGTGGTCCACATACTAGAAAAAATATTTACAAGATAAATAAATTAACTGATTATAAATTAAAGCCATTTAATGTTTAACTACTTTCTTTAAGTTTAAAGAGTTTGTAGCTGAAACTTAGACTCTGTTATAAGAGGAGCGAGCTAGACATAAAAATGAATATTACAATATGCCGTGTTTTTCTGCAGATCCTTTGTGTCTTTGATTTACCTTTTCTCTGGGTATTTTCTTCTTGGCACAGCCTTCACAGATCATCGGGTACTTGGGGCAAATCTCATCATGTGCCTGAAAGAAGTGACAGTGCGTCTTTAAATGCCACACAAACAGCTGCTGTAATCTGCTACACAAGCCCAGACGAGTCGAGCGCCTCCGGTCTAAATAAATCATTTCTAACCTTGATGTTTTTGAAGTGAAACGGCTCCTTGCAGTATTTGCAGTTGAGTGTCCTCTCCGGGCACTCTCGCTCATTATGGCGCTCCTGTTCATTGAAGCGGATTCGTTCTTTGCAGGAGGGGCAGGGGATGATCATGAACTCACACTTCCCCTCGTGGTTCAGCTGTGGAAAGAGGAGTTTACACTGAGATGAAGTGGCAGAATGGTAACAGTCTTAACTGCGTACATAGAGTTCAGAACTGTGCAAACACTTAAAGAGCTTTAGATGTTTAGATTCTGATCCATCGCCATCAGGGAGACGTTTCTAAATTATTCTGCCGGGGAGATATGAGTCTAAACAGCCTGAGTCATGAAGAACTATGTTCAGCCACAAGAACAAGAAGTCCTGCAGCAGATGATGTGGCCCCAGCAGAATCCAGAGGGACGCATCCAGAAATAAAAACCCTGCATGCATCGCTTCCCACAAAGACACAGAATGTGTGCTCACATGTTCAGTTTTCTATATTTACATCAGTGGTGATATAAGGACACGAGATGTATTATTATATTTATATTTGCACATTATATCGCTTTGTCTCCTCCAGTAAACCACTGCACTTTCAGGTGTTTGTCATGCTTTGTTCTTTCTGTCACCAGTTTATTATGCTTGACTTGTTCTGGTTGATGGATTATCTGTCTCATAGGCCTTATCTCAGACTAACCCAGGCATGTAACATGGAACTCCTGCTTGTGCACACACATGCCTGCTATTACAATGCTTGTAAATCAGTGAATGCACATCAGACAACTTGAATATGGACTTCTCACAATGCTTTAAATAGATGAAGAAATGTTTCAGTGTGTGACTGACTCTATGTTCCAGCTCAGCACATGCACCTGCAACCTTTAATTACCTGAAAGTTTGTCCCAAACTTTTCCATAAAGTGAATTGTTCTGAGGTAACTTTGGGTTTTTTCTTAGGTTGTGTTGAATCTACAGCAAACCGAAGAAACTGGAAGGAGAATACCACTTTGTTGAAGACCAGAAGGCACGACTGGATACAACCAGTTTAATATGATTTTGCTGGTAACAAAAAGTGTAAACAGGGAAACACGAAAAACCTGCAGGACTACGGCTCACTGGGTCCAAACTTGCCTACCCCTAACCTAAACCCTGCTGAGATGATGTGGGACCATTTGAGGTGCAAACGTTGGAACTACTTCCAGGAACTTCCTAGTTCCAGGAACCAACTTCATCATATAGAGGTTATCAAAGCTGATATCAAACCTAAGGTGCGGAGCTGAACCAAGCAAGCAAAATATAGAAGAACAATCTATGTTGGAAACATCAAGAAACCTTAAAAAAAAAAGATGTTTCACTATTGAATAAAAATAAACAAAAACAATGTGATAATGATAAAGATGAGCTCACCTCGTACTCTTTAATAGTGCCTTCCCAAGTACAGTTTTCATTTATACAAACAGCAGACAGGCTTTCTACCTCCCTTCGAACTGCATTGTCAGGAAAAGCCTAAAATAAAAAAAAACACAGTGTAAAAAGTACATAAAATTTATTGCAATTATTTACACCTTAAATGAATGAAAGTTTAAAGACCCCATTCTACCATGCTTGAAAGTGTTTTGAATCGATTGCTGTGCTGTTACTGTCCTCATGCCCAACGATATTAGCTGGTACTTGTCATAAAAACACGTCACAAAAATCAATTTACAAAAGCACTGAGGGAAATACTGGCAGAGGGGGTCGCCTCTGTGGAGAAATACATCACAACACACTTCTAGTGGGTCATCACACATGATTGACAAGGACAACTTTTGACTTTTTTTAAGAATATTCTTCATCATAGGAGTCAAGTTACAGCATGGAGATGGTAATACAAGCATTGTGGTGTTTAGGAATGGTTTACTGAAATAAAAAGACTTTCATTGAGGGTTTCTCTCAGTATTAGTATTAGTTTAGATATTTTTCACAACAGTAGTTCCACTATAGATCCCTTAGAATTTGTTCTGATTACTAAACTACTGGTGCAACACTAAGTTTCAGAAGTGTGGCTGCAAGTCAGCTTTAAATGTAGATTTTGGGTGGTCAATAGTTCTTAAAAAGGTTCAAGTAAAACTTTATTCCTTAACTGGATATGAACACACATCATACTCACACATCCTTGTTTCAAAATCGATGTGGGGTCCTCAAAGATATCCTCTTTAATACAAGCGTTGCATTTCTGGGGTCCATTACTGCAACAAAACAACAACATGTGCTGATAAACTTTTGAGAAGATGCAAACACCAAATTGCAGCAATGGAAAGAAATGATATAGAGTGTATTCATGGGCCTTTCGCTAAATAAGAATATTCTTTTTACACTGTCATATTTTATTGCAAAGATTTGTTGTGCTTTACTCACTAGGTAAAAATTCAGATTATAACACAAAATATAGTTGAGTAATCCTGAAACATTGTATAAATAAAGCCACACAGGAGAATATAAACCACCTCAACTAATCTCTAAATAAATGCATCAGTGATAATTGTAGATGTTTTACAGTAATAGCTGCGAATAAAAAGGTGATGGATAAAACCAGAATTATCTCATAAAATATTATTCAGTGTGTTAAATGCTGACCAACTACAATATAACAGTGTTGCTAACTCAAATTATACTGTACATCAGTGAAATCACCTAAAAAAACAACACTCATCCATTTGATACGAACGCTTCACTAGAAATGTGCTATTATTTGCCACTAGGGGGCAGCAGAAACGATATGTAAACACATTTTAAAGTTGAAATGACAAACGTGAATCTGATTAGATTTCTAAATAAAGAACTAGACAACCAGCTTTGAATTTTTCAAACTCAAATATCAGCGTAAAATCCACCAAAACACAAAGCTACAAGAAACCCACACCGGTGTTTTTTCAGACTTCCTTTCACAGTGAAACATGCTTTTCGCAAACAAGTGCAATAAAGAGAGAAGTAAATAAGTTATGGGACTTAGAAAAAAAAAAACATTTCAACCCTGGATTCATACCTCTAAAGTTTTTATTGCAACCACTTGTTTCTTTACACATCCAGGAATTCAAGAGCAACAATAACTGGAAATTTTATTTCTATCAAAGGCACCTCCAACATCCACTGTTTTGGTCTCCACCACCTTTGTGTCTCTTTGTTTACCAGTTAACGACACCAGTCTGCTATTTGGTGTGAGTTGGTAGAGTTTGGTGGGATTAGTAAATTATGCAATAAGATTAAGCCTTTCTAAATGTTTGAAATTCACCTAATTTCTACTCCATAGTAATGCTAATTTTCCTCAGTAAAATCTTTGACACCTTCATATAACACTTTCAACACTCAGAAAGTCACATTTTGACTGATCAGATCTTCACCTCACAGTCCTGTTGAAGCAATAGGAACAGAAGCGATGCCCACACTGGGCCTGAACTGGCCGTCTGAGTATATTGTGGCAGCAGTTGCACAGGTGCTTGTCCTCCAGCTTGTTGCCCAGGATCTTCTTTGGGAAGCCGGGTTTATTACTCTCCATGGACGAAGGAGGGGATGGTTCCTGCGAGGCCATGGTGTCTGTTCACACGTCACACCTGGGAAAGATGCTAAAAGTCAAGATCAGGAGATGTTATCAGAGCTGAGCAAATCTGACTGTGTTTAATAAGTCATCCATAAACCAGTTTGTAGGCATTAGTACGAGTGACATAGATAAAGCAGATGATTGACATTTCTAATGTCGGTACTAAAATTATTCTGATTAAATTATTTAATTTCTTAGAGGCAAATATTAGCTATTTTGCCAACTTTCCTGCGACCAGGAAAGATTAATGTGCTTTAAGGGTTAATTATTGACATTTTCCATTGTTCCTTCAATTTTTATAAATTTAAAGATGTTTTTATTGAATAAATGGCCGACGTTTCTTAACACGTAATGGAAAAAAAGGCAGTTTAATGAAACCGTGGATTATTCAGCCATACTATCTCGTGTGAATATGCTTGTTTATCTTTTGTCGGTTTGTGCAATCAGCCTATTTTACCTCCACATACATTTAAGTTTAAGTGTTTTCATTCGACGTCCATGTTTGCCAGCACATAAAGTGGCGCAATTCATCACTATTACATTATTTTTTCCGTTATTGCTTTAATAACCTTTTCTGCAGTGCCCTCTGGTGTGTGGATGCCAGCACCTGCCGTTTGTTTACATATCAAACCAGTTGCTCACTAAGCACATCTAAAGGCTTGTAATATCACTCTGGAGATTATTGGCTACAATTATGTACAGTTATAACTTTATAGGTTTGATAATGGTTTTGTAGTTATACTAGTTGTACTATTTAACTTATGAAGCCACATTAGCCTTAGGTTTGATACATGTGTAGAAAAAAAGTGCTTCAAAGAGCGTCATCATTTATTTTCTAGTAGATTCCCAATGGAACCATACAAACTAACAGCAAGCTACAGTACAAGTGTCTTTCGGGTGTTAACCTTGAATATCTGATGTTTACATGACAAGTTATTCAAGGAATTAGAAAAAGTAAAGGGATTAAAAACAGCTGTAGCAGGTTCAGTAGAAAAGTGTTGTCTTTTGATTTTAACTAATGTCTTATATCCTCGTTGAACCCAAAGTAGCACCATCACATGGCTAGTAATCAGACCAACAATGAAAAACAGAACAAAGATTTTTTTTTTTCAGTTTACAGTTAAAAAAAGACAAACAAATGTAGCCGTTTAGAAGCTCTTTCTTTAAACCAGTTAGTAATCCAGTGCTAGTGGGCCTTTAGATTCATCTCCAAGATGGGTCTAACATCTCATCCTCCTATCATGATAAACAGCAGTAATGGTTCATGTGTGTGTCAGAGCATCACAGGCCAGCTGAGAGACTCACACCCTTTGTTTACATTTCCGCTCTGCATTCACGGCTCCTTACGCTTCACTTGGAGCAAACTGGTGGTGAGCTTCTCTCTTTCTGTTCAGACACACGCTCTGCTCAGCCTACCCAGTAACGGTGCTGACAAATCGCACATCCATTGTCTCTGCTCTCTTTTTCTTCCTCGTCTCTGTTGCTAAGCTATCTGCATCCTTTAGTCAGTAGTGGTACCCAACACGCCGCCACGCCCCTTTCAAATCTGAATCTTGCTGCCTGAAAGAGACCATTTACTTGAGATGCATTTCGCAAATGCTGTTGCAATCGCCGGAGTTTGCACTTACCAGCGTTTTAGTCTAAACTGTCATCGCGTGCAGATGCTGTGGAATCACCTTTCCTGGTCGCGGGTTGACGCTCGTGCGCTGTGCCGATATTATATGTGGTTTTGCAGCCGGCTGGAGGTGATTTCTTCAACGTTAGCCACATTATACTGATGTGGTCTCCAAACGCGATGGGTGTTATTGTCCAATATCGCCATTGCACTTTCAGACTGGGCGTTACGTCATGCAATGGGCTGAACGCGGGTTGACAGGCAGACGAGCTGTGGAGGCGCGCGAGTTATTGGTCCAGAACCCGGAGGAGGCGGGCCGCTGAGCTGGGGAGCCCGTAAACATCCACATCACTGGTTTCATCCGTGCATGACATGCCTCTCTGTTTCTAATGCCTAGGACGTCTGCGTCTGTCTTCTCGTGCATAATCCATCATGTTGTTTAATATGATTTATGGACATGTTGGAAATAAAGATGTAGAATCCTAATTCAAAAGTATCAGGCAGTAAAATTACTGAAAACTTCAGATAGTCTCAGATAAAATCCACTAATACCCAAAAGATGGATGTTTGTTTAACTTTCTTCTTGTACTCCATAATATTTGAGAGGGATGTGCCTTCCAACCCAGTGTATTTCCTTCTCAAAAATACCAAAAGTAAAAGTACTTATGTGTGTTGTGGAAGACATTTCTAATATTTTAAGCATATTGTTGTCACTTGGTTGGTCTATTTTAGAATTCTGAGATACTTTAAGATATGAAGTAAGAAAACTGTCATACTAGTTCAGTATTTTGAGTCTATGTGAAGATCTAAAAATAAATAAATAAATAAACACCAACTCATGATACTGAGAAATCTGAAATGAAAGAAAATGCCTTCAGGCTGTCCCCAGAATGTGTACCTTTAAGTAATATAATATTAGATTTTCTCAAGTCTCTTAAAATAATATTAATAAGAAGAAATGGATACTTTNAGATTTTCTCAAGTCTCTTAAAATAATATCAATAAGAAGAAATTGATACTTTCTAAAAAAAAAAAGAAGAAAAAAAAAAAGAAAAGTGGAAACACAAAAAGGGCTCAAAAGTAACCCAAGCTGGTACCAGTTAGACGTGGATGAATATGAAGAAACAAGGGGTTGAGTTCCCAAATGCTGAACCATGAGACGAGAAGCAGATGAGTGAACTTGGCTGAAGATTTTATTTTAAAATCACAGAAAGCACTGTTCAAGCAGAAAGTACCAGGAACTACATAAAAAAAGAAAACTTTGACGTGAACACAAGACTGTCGCGCTTGACTCCATCACTCTCTCAGCCAGTCTGTCAAACAATGATCTGACAAAGAACCAAAGAAAGTTGGGTGAAGACACCAGGTGACTAACAATGAAACAAGGAGGTGGGGTAATCACAAACTAAGAATCAGGTATAACAGACAAGCAGGAAGTAAATACAACAGAATACACAATGGATAAAGTCTATAAAATAAAAAAGTTCACACAAAGAAAAAAAAAACAGCATTAAAAATGTGTTTTGTATTTTTTCTTTTCCTCTGGACAATTATAAGAATCTGTGGATTTTTATGGTTCAGATCACAGTTAATAATAAAAAAATAATGAAATGGTCAGAATTGGAAACAAAAATGATATAAGAAACACAAACCCAAACCAAGTGGTAAGGATGGTTCAGGCAGGGTTTTTCCACAGATTTTTATTAATATTACAGACACTGAAAGGTTTGCTCTACCAAACAGTACAGCGGGCCCTTAAAAGTTAAACTGAAAAAACAGAGAACCAAAAAACCACCAGCAATTAAACCAATAAAGTACTTGAGTAAATGTACTTGAGATTATGTACAAACACCAAACTGAAAGACTTTTGTTTATAACATAATATTACATTGCTATTCAATTAAATAAAATTTGCATTAAGTACTTTACTGTATATTTCTCAGTAATACACTACAAATCTGATGTTATTTTTAAGATTTATTTGTATGATGAATAACATAAAGAGTACTGGATTAAGAACACTCAACCCACATGTGTTTGTACTCTAAAGCAGAAAAAAAATGTAAATGGAAAAGATTCAAGTTAAGTGCCATAAATATACACTTAACTAAAACCAATAATACCACTGTAAAAATACTCAGAAGGTACAGTAATGTTGCACTGAATACCTTCAATATTTCAGTTCTAAATTAGCAATTTTAGCACATGATTATTTGCTTTATTTTTATGAACTTTACATTTCAGAGGGAAATGTGACATATTTTATTACGTAGAACTTATATAAATAACAAAAAAGATGCCTCTGAGTATCCTAAAATATGTACCTCTGCAAGATTCGGAAAATACTACTTCTAGTAAGTCAATTATTTTAAATAATGCATTTTTAAAAGTAAGAAAATGTACTTGGAATATCTGTATTCAATGCAGAAAAACAATTATTTCTAAAACTGTATGTTTACTAGAAGTTGTGGTAATCTTAAAAAGTGTATATCAATTCAAATCTTTTAATACATTTCTTTACATTTCTAAAATATTTAGTTTTGTATTTTTATTAAACTAATGAACGTAGATAAAACTTTACTTCTATTACAGTGTAAAGTCGCATAGTATATATGCTCCTTATAATAAAGACTTTTGCTTTGCTTACTGTTGGAGTTATCTGATGATGCAGCGGATCATTCTGTTAAGTCACATTTTAAAAGTTGGGCTTTAGGTGTAGTGAAGTAAACTGTAGTAAACTGAGTTGTTCTGCCACAACTGCCAGCAGGCATTCAACCACATAATCCTATTATCACATTACACCATAGCTGTTTGCATTCATTTGACTGGGCTGCAGGTGTGTCACCTGACTGTGTGATCGGGCTTATGCAACCTGGTGCCTCCCGACATGTGGGAACGCTGTTGAAGCAAAGTTCAGCAGATACAGAGTGAAAGGCGTTTATTTCAGGGCTGAAATACAATCACTGCAGGAGTTAAAGGCACAAACGCTTTGTGGTTTGAATGTAAACCGAACATTTTCCAGAAATTATTGACCAACTCTTAACGTTACAGCTTCACACAGGAGGACTTCAAGTTGCTCATTTCATAAACATAATTCTCTCACGGTTAAAAAATGTCTTTCAATGATTCATGTTAAGAATTTCAGTAAAACATTTACAGCAAATATACAAATTAAGTCAGTTGTTCTCACAAGTTATTTGGAAATGTTTTAACAGGACAAACCACACACCTTTATTTACAATGGCACCATCATTATTTATTTATAGAGAAAGAGTTTACCTACTGAGCAAAAATCCTACACTTTACATTAATATAATTTATTTGCACTACAAGCAAAAACATCTAAAAACAAATGTTTGACCTCTTAGAAAGTGTTTAAAAACACTAGTATTGGACCTTTGAACCTTTGGAGGAAAAAAACAAGCTACAAGCTCCTAGATAAATACGCCATTCTTGCTTCACTAGCACTACCACACAGCTTCGGCACAGCTTTGTTTAAAATAAGGGATAAAAAAAAGTCCTGAGTGAGCAGCAGAAAGAGGCTATTATTGCACTACAAACTTTCACACAGCTTTCTAGGCAAAGCTTTCTGTATTTGCTGTCCATGTTTTGGCAGCAGAGCCACCAAATGTGCTCACTGCTGCTCCAAAGAGCTCAAACAGCATCTCTAATTAACAGCAAAGCTTCCTTCTGGGCTGGAAAACAGAAAACAGTCTTCTTTTAGGTCTCCTCCAGGAGCTTCTGGAGGTTTCTTTGAATCTAGGGTGGAGAAAAAAAGAAATAGAATTATACTAATACTCATCAGTCAATTAGGAGCTTTAAATTACTGCAAATACTTCAGTGATGACCAATTTCCATGAGCTGGATGAGAGGATTAATTCTGCTTTGTTTCTGTGCTATGAACTAACAGACAGCTAGCTTAGCTTTGCTTAGCTTAGCTTAGCTTAAATACTGGAAACAAGTGGAAACTTGCAGCCAGACCAAGACAAATGAGTCCCTTTTGATGAAATGATAACAGAAAGACTTGTTTAAGTATCTATCGACAGATGCAGTGTCATAAGGCATGCGTGGAAAAAGATGGTGGAGAGAAATCCCACACAGCAGCACAAAAAGGGCGTGGTCTCAGGCTGCTGCAGAGCTGGCGTCATAAAGATACACAGCACAAAACAAACATCAAACACACAAGCCACTGAGCTAATTAAACAATGGCAACGGGTAAAAAGCAACAGCAATATTCAGTTAGCATAACAACTATATTTCACCGCCATTAAATACATGAAAAAATATCCTGGGAACCTGGAGAACCTCAGAGCTCAGGTTTCATTTTCTCTGGTTTAACCAGTTTCCTTCAAACTGACTTCCAACTGGAGTTTTCTTAAGGCCACAACGAAACATTACTAAACATTTTAGTACACTTAAATACTCTTTCTTGCATGATGTCAGACCCAACAATGATGAAAATGTAGTTTAGTAAGTAGTAGAAGTATTTCAAAGTAAAACAATGAAAAATGTTGAAGACTAAGCCTGCACTGTGCTGAGTGGGCTTACACGGATTTTGCATCCAATGAAATGTTTGGTACAGTTTTTCATTTGAGAAAAGCTGATGCGAAATGATGGGCAGAGCCGGATCGGGCCAGTGGAGTTGTTCAATCAGAGCAAACTAGACGGGGAGGGCTCAGTAGTACGTAAAGCATAGACACTATACTGACACAAACATGATAATGTTTAAAAACAATGATAATGTTTTTAAGCAAATGTTATCATTAATTTTTAAAATTAGGCTTCAGTTTTGGTAAAGTTTATAGTTTTAGTTGGCTTGTGTAATCTTTAGCCGTCCCTTTAGTTATACTGCCACATACAAAGACTGCTTGGGTACGCCCCATGATGCACTGAGTATTTCCCTTTATTTTTCACTCTTTTTTTCTCCATTCATAAATATGAAACTATTGCCAATAATTTGATCCTCTCTTTTACTTTCCAATCTGGTATCCCTGGTTGGTGTAATGATGCTTGTTGACCACTCTGTCGTGACTTCGGCTGAAGTTTGTTTACTTCCTGTAAAGAGGGGGTTTTTCCTCTCTACTGTCACCCACAGCTCCATACATGCTCAGGATGGAGAACTGAATCAAAAAGATGATTTGATGGATTTTTTTACTCTTCATAGCTAGGCAATTATAAATATAGTGGCTCAAATGATCACAGGTATTATAATTTAGACTAATGTGGATCTGGATTTGTTAGAATTATATTATAATGGGACTTTGTTGTGAATTGGTTATATACCAATAAAGCTGAATTGACTTGAACTGAAACGGTGTATTGCAGACCTTTGGTACACCCTCTTTTCCTTCAAGAATTTTTGGTTTTGATTAAGTTTTCTTGATAGTTTTGACTTGTTTTTGTCAGAAGTGCATATTTTCTCATTTTTAGAATCCTGTAAAATGAAATGTGTAAAAATAATTCAATGAATTACAAGATACGAATATACAAGGAGATAAATGGTGGAGTATTTCTAGATGCGAAACACTGGGTATGTTTTATTCTTGCTTATGTTTTTAATTAAACATAATATTGTAGAGGTTTGGGTTGGAGTGGGGGCATTGGGAGATTATTTTCTACAGCAGTCTTTTCTTTGTATCCAGTCTTTATGCTATGCTAAGCTAATATGTTGCTAGCTGTGGGTTCATGTTTATTGTACAAACATGACTGTAGTTTTGCCTTAAATGAGGGGTCATGCTAACCCTGCATGACCCATTATCTGATTAATGTAAACAGAAATTAGCCACATGGGATGACCAATTTGCTTATTTTGGGATCTTACGTTTTCTAATTATGCTTTACTTAATGCAAACCAACATTTTTTTACTGTATCACACAACAGTCCACTGTCGCCCACCAAGCCATGCATGCTCACGATAGGAGACTGAATTGAAGACAACATTTTATGCAATCCATTGTTTTTTTCTTAGCTAGGCTATTATTTCATATGATCTGGCTTGTATGAACGCTGTTATTATAAATTGGACTAGTGTGGATTTGTTTTAATTGGATCACAATGAATTATTATGTCTGTAGTGCTCTGAGATGACTTTGTTGTGAATTGGCGCTATACAAATAAAGCTGAATTGAACTGAACCACAGTTAGTTCATGTGTGCAGTAAATAAACCACCCAAACAAACCTTCTCTAGCTTGAACAAGTTGGTAGACAGTTCCCCGTAGATCTCAGCGTTCACTTCATCCTGCAGCCTTTGGCTAACACTATTTCTGAAAGAGATTTAAACAGTATAGTCAAGTGAAAATTAGTGAATATGTAGAATTTAAATTCGTGGCTCTGGTTCTTACTCATTGCGTATGTGTTCTCCCATTGACAACATGGAGTTCAAACGATGCTCAAGAGCCACAATCTTAAAAGCCATGTAACAGGAGGATAAGACAAGAATGCTGACTCTGTGAAGACAAACACAGCAACGTATGGCTACTTAAACCTTTACTACACAGAACAATGGCTAACACACCCAGACGATGCAAATGAATGTTCCAGAAACAGGAATTCTCTTTGTATCCTTGTGCTTCACACAATGACAGGTTACTCACAAAAATAAATAAATGAGGAGTATCATGTATAAGGACTTTGGCTGTGAGGATTTGACTTTCGGTTGGGGTCCACGTGTTGGGTTGACTGAGCCTATAAAAACAAAACAAGAAAATGAGGCAAATGAGTCGTGTTACACATGAGACATAAAAGCAACCCTTTAAAAAGCTTTTTTTATTCACACTAATTCAGCGTTGAAGTACCATTCTTGAGGGTGGCGCCATGTTTTTGGCTTGGACTCTGAAGGTGAATGTCTGCATGGACTGCAACTTTTCTGCTCTTCACTGCACTTAGAAATGGGTCTTGTAGGCCGGTGAAATCTTTGCAAATGAACAGAAAGAAGCTGTAATTCCAGTTGTTACAAGGCTTGAGTGATTATTAATACAAACAAAACTTTACAAATCAATAAATGCAACTGGTATGACAGACAATCCAAAGAACTAAAAATATGTTTTGACTGTCACAAACAATTAACTGATGATTTTATAGTGATAATAATAATAAATGATCATCAAAAAATCAAAGGCTCACAGGTTCAAACATCACTTGGCTGTACCTTAGAAACAAGAAAAATATTTATAAGCCTCAGTGACACCTGACACCCTTAACCCTACAAGGTGTTGTGTATACTAGGATAAGTCCATAGTCTTTTTATTGGAGAAAATGAAGCACACACCCCGTATTTTGTCATAATCTGGAGTCTGAGACCCAGAACTGCTGCTCTCCATCATGTCTTGCCGTCTCTGTTGCACGACTCCATCGAGGTCAGAGAAATCTCCAGAAAAGTCCTGCAGTGCATATGCACAGAAGAATAGAATGGACCACATACAGGCTGGGTGTTGCATTACATGAAAACAAGGCCCTGCAGTAGATCTTTTACCACAATGGAAAATGTACAATAAATACATCCTTTGCAAAACATCTCAGAAAATGGACGGACAGACCCCTGACTGACCAGAGGAAGTGATGACGGGCAGCTAGCTCTGAAGCTGTTTTCACAGGAGGGAGTAACTGGGCTGCTACAAGGCTTATCCACCTGCAATGACAGCATCTACATTTTTGTAAAACGACAAGAAAATATGTCTTTTCCAGCTAGTACAAATGTCATCCTTTAAAGTTTAACCCTCTCATTTGGTCACTTGGGAGAGATAAACAAGCTATAAACACAACACTAAACCCATAGCATTCTGTTGGTTGTTCTAGCTAACTGTTACAAACAGTTATTAGATATATAGCAGATATAAAGCTGCATTGGCTTTTCATAGGTTTGGTTAGTGTAAGACCTATTTTTATTTCATTTAAAGGAAGATAACATTATTTAATTTCGGTCTTCACCAGCAGGAAAGGTACCCCCTTTAGCATTTGAATATTGAATGTTCATTAGCTAGTTGCTATGCTTTTTGCTTTTATTTGTTTATTTTTAATTTTCTAGTATTGAACATGTCACATTTTGTTTCAAACAAAGTCCACAGATAGTTTCCTACATCGTTCAATAAGCCTGCAGGCTGCTCTGATCTGGCGTGTCTACAGCCCGGAGTCTGAGTTTCTGGTGCCATGGTTACCAACTACCATTTAGTCAGCGCAATAATTTACAACAATAAGCCTATTTGACTGGAACCTCTTTCATAGGTGTCCATTATCACTTTTTAATGGACACTTTCCAGCCAATCAGAATCGAGTATTCACCCAGACCATGGTATAAATTGTTATGTATTGTTACAATTCAGGGTCTGCACCTTTATACAGAGCTAATCTTCATGCTACATTGACTAGCTGCTGATTGCTACCTAGCATTCAGCATACACACAAGTGCAGAATGAGGTGTTTCATAACTATGGTTAACATGCTAGCAAACAGTTAAAACCCTACACATTTTGCTTATGTTTCTTGGATTTTCTCTTTTAAAAGTATTAAATTCCTAATTTTTTGTTTCTATTGACTCCAGAGGTTGTAAGACCCTTTAGAAGCTAAATGCTACAGGGTTAGTTGGTTGCTGCTTCTGCTGTCTGGTGCTGAAACTTTCAGTGAACTTTTTAAAACTTTTCTTAAGTGTTGGTCATTATTATCAAATAATCAAACTCATTAAGAAGGCTCAACTGAGCGAAAAAAAACAACAAAAAAAAACAAACAAAACAATTGTGTGCCAACAAGGTTTCGTTAAATTTTAATGGCAATAAAAGCTGCATAAATGGGTCCTTGTGATCTCCTTAAGTATAGAATACCTACAATAATTTATGAAAAGATATAAAGCCATGTCCCAATTTCTATTCAAGTCACAATAGGCTTAAAATAATTTAAAAAAGAGAATATGATATACCTCCAAATGAAGGCAGATGGATTTCAGAAGTTTGAATGTGGTGTTTCGAGAGAGGAACGACACAAACACATGCTGGAAAAGAGACGTTTAGAGTCACTTTCCTGTTCACATTATAACAAGAATGCTGATTATTTCTACAGTCTCCTCACCTGATCAATTGTAGTTTCAACCACAAGAGCGTTTGGCACCAACAACGCAGTTTTAGTTTTTTTTATGAATTTCACCGACATCACTGGGATTGAAATCTGGCAATAAGAAAATAACCTTAACATGCAACTAATCACCAACAGAGACATAAATGAATCTCCATATTTTAAGAATAGCAAACCTTGGTGTCCCTGCCAAAGACTTTGGAGTGAAAGCAGATCCAGTTATCAGAGACGAACATTTTTCCCTGATATAAAATGTCTTTCTGCAGGGCGCAGGTGTAACCTGGTGACAAATATATGTTCATGTCAATTTAAAATCATTCATTCATCAATCTGTTTATGCGTAAGGAGAGTCTGAAACTTACTCTGTTTGACTAACTCATCTCTGCTGACTTCCTTGAATAACTTGTGATAATGCACATTTGTCTTCGATAACTGAAAAGAACATTTCTTTATTCCAAAACTGCAAAAACATGTCAATTCTTTGAGTGAAATTTGTTAGATCAGAACATATCTGTACATGGTTCGGCTGCGATTTCTTCCGTTCAAACTTTGTTTCAAAGTCACCGAGACTCGGCATTGGTGAAAGCTGCTCTGCAGGTTTCAGTCTGTCAAATAAAAGGTCAGTGTTTATGGTTAAGTATCCTAGTAACACCTGAAGAGGACAGACAAGCGACAGAAGCTGCAGCAGGAGAGCTATCATACTGAGACATCATATTATCATGTCCTATATTTTGCTTTGCTTGATATCGCTTGCTGTTACAAAAAGACTGCTTACACAGCAACAATGACATCTGTAAACAGCACTTTGGTTATGCAGTGTGTTATTAAGTGTAGTAGCTAGACACTAAAGCTAGTATGGCTGATTTCAGCCAATTTAAGCAAAATATATAATGTAATTTTAAGGAAAAAGCTTTCTGTGTGACTGAATCTTAGTTTTAGCATTCATAAAGCAACTAAAGATTAATAAATATTGCAATTAGTGAAGCAAGCAACACATTTTTGGACATGAAACTAACTCATAATTAATATTCAATATAAATGCAACCAGCTTTATTACTCATTTGAACCATTTGGTCAATAAAATAAGTCATTTAATGTTCTCTCTACCCAAAACGCAAGGATACTCAGTTTCCATTAAACAAAACACGTGAGCACTTGCACAAAATTTTACACATTTTCCTTACTGTGTAGGACTATAAGGTATTTTAACCCTTACAAGAGATTTTATGGTTTTAATTATAGGTCTACTAACAACTACTTCTTCCCAGGATTGGTTCCTGAATTAGCAGAGAATGACTAGCAATAAGAACTTAATAATGACCTAACAACAACATCATAGTGTATCTTAACCATCAAAACTGTATAAAGCCACATATAAACGCAATACTATTCACCTCACGCCAGTTAGTTTCTTCCTGCTTTCTGGGGGGTCTGCCTCTATGTCTAGCTGAAGCCTGAGGTCTGCAGGTGTCCGTCCACGCCTTCTCTGTCTCCTCTCAGCTCCATTGTCCACTTCAGACCTGGACACAGGAAACAAAGTGGTAGGATGTCAAAGCTGTTACAAGGTGTTAAATTACATTTTGCATATAGGCTTTACAAGTCCCATCACACAGAATAAACTGCAGCTTTGTTTGTTTGTCGCTCGCTTCTTCACCACATTGCTTTTACAAGTTGTTTTAATGGGTAATTTAACATCTGGCCATGGGGCAACTGATAAAGGTCTGGTCTGATGTTGATTCATGTGCGTAAATTGGGCTCTAGAGGGCACCATTAAAAAGCGAGCGATTACTTTTAAAGTAATGCACAAAGTAGCCAAAACGCACTATCAACTATCCTGAAAGGTTTCATGAGAAGTTTGGTCATCTACAATTACGGAATGCAAAGTAGCCGTGTCTGACCCTTGCCACGTCCGCGCCGCATTCATCTATTTAAAGTTACCGCAGTCCCATGATTCAAATACATCACATGAAGCAGGATGTGCATGCAAATATCCACCATCCATCATGTCTGAGGAGTCTTCACTGCGGCTGAAATGCAAAACGCGGCCTCCCACTCTGCCTGCATCTCATCCAGACTCACGTCGAGCTTTTCCCCCGAGAGTCCTTGCTGGGAAGTTGCTCTGGAGTGGATAACGGGGTCAGAAGAACGTCCGCCTGGTCGGTCATCAGTACCAAACTCGGTTTTATATCTCGCTTGCATCCGCCATCGGTTAAGTCCTTTAGCCCTCATAGAGTAGGGAAGTTCAGGAAGTCTTGGAAGTTTTTTTTTTTTTTTTTTTTTTGTATATGTGAGACAATCGCTCGATGGCCCGAGAAGCTCCACAGAGGAGGAGCCGGGAAAGGGGGAGGGAGCAGCAGGCTGCAACTACGTCAGGAGCGGCAGGGAAGTAAGGAGCAGATTCCTGCTGGGATGAGATGAATGGAAAACAGGC
This sequence comes from Melanotaenia duboulayi, assembly GCA_026261665.1. Classification (NCBI taxonomy): domain Eukaryota; kingdom Metazoa; phylum Chordata; class Actinopteri; order Atheriniformes; family Melanotaeniidae; genus Melanotaenia; species Melanotaenia duboulayi. Next base: position 6,542,271 of record CM047993.1, on the reverse strand, counting down.
ACCTTTTTAATAAAATTCAAACACGCACCAATTTTTAAAAAAGTGATGAAATCTCAATGTGACTGGAAGAGAAATTACAACTCAAACCGAAGTCCTGCAAGTTTGAAACTTTTGCGCTGATAAAACTTAATTTCATGTCGTGTTGTGGTGAAATATCCAGCAGGGGGCAGCAGAGATTTCATGATGGGACGTCAAAGGCCATGAAACGTAGAAAGTTTGTGTTCTGAGGTTCTTCACTTAACATTTCAGAGGATTTCTGAAACCTTAATGTGGCAAATGCGATCATTTTAATCCCTAATCAAGATTTTACTGTTAGAAATACATGACTGGTTCATAAAAACTATAGACTATATATATAAAAAAAGACTTTTCACTGCAGAGTAATGTCACACCATGCTTTGTTCACGTAATGACGTCATAATTATTAAAAAGATAGCAGGACACATATTTTTGCAACTACACAATAAAATAAATTGAGACAATAAATAGATTTGATTATCCAAAGGAAAATGAGTTGATAAAAATCAACACAATTTTGGGGACTGAACGATTTATCAGTAGCTATTATGCAATGATAAAATGCTAACAGAGGTTATTCCGATGCTTGCTGGAGGTACTTATTTGGTTCTGTTTGTTTTTTTTCAGATATGATGAAAAGAGGGACCCGTGTCATCAAAAGAAGGCACAGCAATATTTCATTTACTAGATATATGGACATTATCAGCTAATTCAGTAAGGTCTGTCAGTCCTATAAAATACAGAAAGACCTTAGAACTTTGATAACAGCTGCACTTGCTGGAGATACGACATACATTAAGTGTAGTAAAACCTACATCTGAATTTTTGGTGTTTTGGGTCAAATGAAACCCAGTAAAGTAATTTTGCATGACAAAATGTTTGTTTAAAGTGCTTTAAAAATAAAATTGAATTGGAATAGGAAAGCCTAGCTCGGTTCTATATATAAGAAACCTTATATTGTGTGTTTTTTTTTTATTGTTGTTTCCTCATATTTCCTCACAAATAACCTTCCAGACTTTGTGTTTGGCTGCCATCACCTTAATGTCAAAGTGATCATTTTCTTTAAGTCTTTTGAGTTTTTTTCTTAGATCTGGAGGCATGTTAGTTGGTGACAGCATAAATGTTATGACTCCTGGCTAAACTACTTAATTTGTGCAAACTGAAGTGTGCAGGTGTTGGGCCGTGATTGGAGCAACTTCCAGAAACTCACTGGGGATTGGCTCTTGGAGCCTACCTGAGACAGAAGAGGTACTTACCTTGCTCTCCTTCCAGCTAGCAACCTTATGTACCACTTGAGACTCTGCAAATTTATGAATTGGTGACCTGCAATTTATATGAGTAGGCTGCCATTTTTTTTTTTTCATTCCTTTCTCTCCTGTTTTTGTTAGACTACGGAGGTAAGTCAGTGTATTTTCTTTCATTTTGTTTGGTATAGGTTACCTCCAGTTCTGCTTAGGCTAAGTATATATGTGCTTTTTAATTGCACGCTCTCTTAGACAGCTGGGTCCATTGCCAGTCTAATTAGTCACATACTTGCTTGTGTACAGTAATTCCACTATGGGGCACAGTGGAGAAGTAAGTTTGGATAGCGTTACCAAAATTGTAGGATGTAAACAAAATAATAAACATAGTGACTAGAGGAAGTTGGTATTTGGTTCATTTAGACGTCACAGCAGAAAAAAAACTTTGTAAGACCCCCGAAACAAGAAAATCATGATTATTTCTGTCAATTTTACCGCTGTCGATCCTCATGCTTTACGCCCAATCAAATTGGTCCTTACAGTGTCTAGTGGTTACAAATAACATATTTGAACATGTAGCAATAATTACTAAGGATGTGCACAAATGATGCTTCATGCAAAATATATATTTCAGTCATGATAATGACATAATTAATTCAAGTCTATCTTTGGCCTTAGATATTTTTGTTTTGTTTATTTTGACCTTGGCCCATTTTGAAGTCACCTTGAACTGCATTAAGCCTTTGTGATCTGTTACATCCTTGTAAATAAAGGTGAATACTTGTTACATCTTAATGTTTTTGTGGCTGCTTGAAGCCCGAGGTTGTTTGGTTATTTTCATGTTGGTTCTTGTAGCCCTGTTTGCACCCTAAATCCTGGAAAAAGGTTAAGAGCTACAAGCCTAGACTTGGAGTTTATAATGCAGCAACACAATTCTTGATTTTTGTCTTCATTTCCCGTCTACTGACTCTAGGAGTCGCCGTTGCAGCATTTAATGACAACATCCGCTCCAAAGCAGAATACTTGTCAGAGTTTGTTAAGTATCCAGGAGACAATGGCACTGACTGCAATGCAATGCAAGTTAGCAGCCAGTAAGCCTGCCATTAATCACGGCTGACAGGGAGCTCAGGGTTAAAGGTGGGAAAGCTGCCAGAGACTCTGTGAGTGATTTGATACTGCAGGAGAGCTGGAGACACTGAAATTGAGTGTGTCCAGTTAATCTGATGGGGTCAGATTCACTATCATGTAAAAACAGACATTTCAATCATTATGTTCACTGAACCCTTTACTAGATAATGATATGTGTTGCACAGCAAACAAATGTCCTTAACTTTATTTTGCTTAAAACTGATGTTTAACTAAACCAAATCAGGCTCAGACCTACCATTTGAGCTTTTGGTAGTTTAATATAGAATTTATACAAAGTTATATGCAATATAACAATATGGTTCAATGATCACATTGACTACTGTGATGAAATCAAAACATTGATGAAAAATTAAGATTATTAGTCACATGGTCAAATCCAATTGGCATAAAAGTAAATAAGAATTCCAAAATGCTCTTATTGCTAAAAGAAAAAAAAGACAAAAGAGCAATATTACACAAGATTTTTAATAACAGGAACTATGCATCCTAATATAAGGCACATTTGAAATACTTTAAACACAATATCTTAACTTCTAAGTGTTGAGATCCACTGGAAGGAATTAGTATAGAAGTAATACATTACAGTTACACAGATTTCTATTCCACTGCAGGTCTTTTTTAATGTTAGAAAAAAAACTGTAGTAGTTCACCTTAAAAAACAGTTATAAGACTGTACAAAAAAAAAAAAAATTAAACAAGTACCTAGTAATAACAGCAGGGTATAACCAGCCACAAATCTGAGAAACTGTGCTTAAACTACACTATATATTGATGGCACTCAGTATCAAAACATTAAAAAATGAACTACAGGGAAGTGATGCTTGGTGCACAAATGCTGTCAATGTGGATGGAAGGGGTTTGCCAAGGTTTTATGGAATTGAATGTCACCTATATTTAAATCTTTCAGAAAGCACAATAAGTTTCAGTCACCATAGGACCTGCAATTAATGCTAAATAGTTAAATTACAATTGAATAATTGGGTAAAAGACATTTGTCATACCTTACAAAAGTGGCCATAGTAAAGTGGAATTAGAAGCAAAGTGTAATTCAGAGTTACACAAAGTGTTATTTAGTCTTTTGGGAATTATTTTAATATTTATGTGTTACAACAACATTTAAAGAGTTATACTTATTCAGCATATAAGAAAAACTGTATTACTGCGTTGACAACCGAATATATTTAAGCACAAGCATGCACAGCCTATATCTACTCAATCTGCTTTAAATTGGACATTTTGTTTCTTGCCGGTTCAAGATGAGACAGCTTCAACAATGCTTGCTAGTTTCTTTTCCTCCGCTTAGTGATATGCTTAAATTCAGCAGGTAGTTTGATCTGAGGTCATTGCAAGTGTTTGTTACCTTCATTACTATTTGCCATGTGCAGCTTTTTTTTATTTTCGCATATAGAGAACAACCTTATCAATTAACCTCAACAGTCAAAATAATGAGAAATAAACCAGTAACAGCAGAATTAAGTTAATAAAGGCATCAAATGGCAAAGAGATTAAAGCTGCAAACCTGACAGAGGTGCACACAGGAGGACTTTTGCATCTGGACAACACCAAGTTAGTAGTTTCCCCCTACTAACCTGGCTTTATGCTAAGCTAGGCTGTGCTAATCTAAACAATGCCAAACCTTTTCCCTGTCTCTTCAACTTGGAAAAAATACAGACATTTTTTTGACACTACAATGTTTTCTTGAAAAGCCTTTCCTTCTAATTACTAATTAAAATCCAGTACAACTGGCTGAAAATTAGATTAAATGAAGCCAGAATACAAGAGTGTGAAGGAGTGAGACTTTCTGCAGCCTTTTCCCTCTGAGAAACATCTCCCTCTGTCAGCAGAGGCCCTTTCAAAGCCTGTCATATATTCCACCACAGAAAGACAGAGAACAAGGAAGGCATAGAGAAAGGAGGCTGCTGTGTGAAGGAGTGTGTGCAAAAATGGTACTCGTGACGGGGGAAGATTGAAGTCCTGTTAAGTGCTCTGCTTGAAAGCATGTCTGGCCTCATTAGCTGTCAGTTGTAACAATACTGAACTGGCAGTGAAGACAGGTTGGAGTCTAGTGGTCATAAATCACTCCTTGACAGCTGCCTGACAAGCTGGGAACCAGTACGCAAGCACAGGCGCCCTCTCAGCCACAACACTGCACAGGCAAAGTAATCTAAGAAATCATCACTCTCACTATGAAATTACATAGAGCCTGCAAAACTGGTATGCAGTGTTTTGTAAAGAGAAAATTGCTCTAATTTCATGTCTTCTTGTACAGATGTACATGCACCCATCTCCTGCGCCTGTCCACCCCTGGCGTCGTCCATTAGTTAATCGAGCAGTGGCTACAGTGACTTCTGTGGGGCAGAGAGGTGGGGGGGTTAAAAGCAAGGCCTGCAGGTCATTAATCACGGCCCCTGACATGCAGAGCAGGAGGCCAAGGCTCCCCTATGCATACAGCTGCTGGGCCACACTCAAAGCACAGGCGATGTGTTGACCCTCATGCGCCCCCCACTCCTAGTGCCTATGGTTCTCATCTGTCCAAGTCCCTCACTGTTTATGTCACTCATATGTGCTGTCAAACACCAGCTTCCCCCCTGACCAACCGTAACACTCCTCAAGCCTTTTCCTTTAAATGCTTGAAACAGACTGCTCACAGGTTTGCATTTTATCCAGATTAGACGAGTCTGACGTCTGGAACAATACTCCTCTAGAAAACTGTAGGTCTCTTAGGTCAGATTACCACTGTGGTTAATTTAATGCTTTACCAACTATTAGAGAAATTTCCATGACATTTTCCTCATAAACTCATAGGTCCAAGAAGATTTACTGTAAGTCAAATGACGAACCATTCATGACAGAACATGGAATAGTTACGTTGGAGCAAAATGCTGCAGTTTCCCAGACAAAAAATAAAATGGACAAGTATGTTTTCCTTGATCTTAAATGGAGCTTAAATTGTGATTCATCAGCACATCAAGCCATTGACTTTCCAAATATGACATGTTCCTACACCGTGATTTCAACTTTCCACAACTTACATGTTTTCATTTAGCCACAAACATTTATAAGGAAAACCGCAAGTTTATTATTTACTAAGATTGAGAAGTGATATGAATATCTTATTATATAAGGCCTTATCCACACATAGCAGGGTATCTCACAAAACAAACAAAATTTAGTTACAATTTGGCCTGTCTTCCACACAAAATGGAGACACAAATAACTGGGGTTTTACAGTTCGAAACGTCACTGCCTGCGACAAAAAAATGCTCTGACTTCACATGTGCAACCTACGATTACACTCAGAAAAAAGCATGGATCCCCTCAAAACTGTGTTGACTATGTCGATTGTCGAGACACTTTATGCTTGCATGTATTTACAAGCTCATGTACTGGTCCATGTAGAAGACCACAGGCAAAGCACGCTATTAAGAACAGTTCTTTTCCACCACCTAGCTTTTCCATGTCTGAGGCATGTTCTTTGACAAAGGCGCAATCTTTTATGCTTTGTGGAAATGATGCAGAGAGACAGAAAGCAATTCTGATTGGATAGGACTAGGGCAGAACCACAGGTACATGGCCTAAGATTGCTAGTTTGAGACTTGCTAGTTTGAGACTTGCTGCTCATAACATTCCACCGAACAGATTGATAGCATAGGGTGCATTCACACCAGGATGGTTCAAGGGAGCAGTTACAACAACTGCTTGCTAGGGGTGATATTCACTGAAACAACCAATAACCAAGAAGAATGGGAAAAAATGTCAGCTCATCAATGGGCCATGACTAAAGATAGCTCATTCAGTGGATGTAAACAATGGAGCAGCAATAAGGTTATGTATGCAGTCTTGGGGTTTCTGATTTTACTTTGGTGTCTAATGGGGTTTTCCCCAGAATCTGTCCAGTATGAGCAGCAGGAGAATCAGTGTGCTATCCAGCATGTTGTGCTACAATGCGATCCACGTCACTTCCTCTGTTTGCCCACTGGATGGTCCCTTTGCATTCACACTGCAAGTGAACCGCACCAAGGTTTCACACTACTCTAAACAAACTGTACTATCCGTGGAAACTGACCAGGGTTAGTTTAAAATGGATTAAACAACATTGGTATGAATGTGCTCTTAATACTGGCTCTGCAGTGTCCAACTTAAGTCTCATACATATGCTCCAGTTACTTATGTAAATAGGTGACTACATTTCAAACATTGTCAAACTGTCCACATAATCCTGTGCATTCTTTATGTCGGGATAATTGTTAGGCAATACAAGCAGCATAGAGGGCAAGATTTCAGCATTTACTTCCAAGTTCAGACGATAGCGAACACGGCGATAGTGGAAGAGATAATGACAATGCACATTCTCAGAATGAGACATAAAAAGAGGCAGCACAGTAGAGGACGGTGGGCTGTGTTAAATACAACGTGGCTTTTTCTTTGTCCTTGTTCCTTTTGCTGTTCATACTTGAGATAATCTGGATAACGTTGCCCCAACGCTTTTCCGGTGGTACTGCTCTGTTTGCTACATCTGGGCACGAATCCATAAGCTCACTAAAAACTGATATACATGTGTAATGAATGCAGAAAACAGTTAAAGACTAATTTTTAACATTGAGCATAAACAGAATAGAATAGAATAGAATAGAACTGTATTTGTCATTGCAACAAAAGAACAATGAAATTACTAATGAAATGAGCCTTGACTCATGATATCTTCATGTTTTTCTGTACTTTAACTCACAAGATGTTACAAAAAAGATGTTTACTAATTTTACAATATTTATAAATTTTCCTTAAACTCTGATACCAAGTGTTCCTGACTAAACAGACTATGCGATAGTTTGGAACAGAGACTCTAACACCAACAACAGTGTGGATAACTGACATGTCAGAAATTTTGCTTTGAGGTAAGGGCATAAATATATATCATCAATACAAACCATTGTTAGCTAAATTAACTGATTCGATTTTCAAGCCCTAGTGTTAATTTTGTTACACATTTAGACTATCATGAGATTTTTCTTTTTATAACATGAGACGTTCGTCCAAGTTGTATGATCTGGAACTCGTTAGTTACAAGAAAACTCCTGAAACAACAAGTAGGTGGACCTTGAGCGAGAATGACTTAGTCAAACTGCTATTTCCGAGGGCAGTAATTATTGCTCACCCTCAAAAAATCAGTTGTAACACAACTTTTTTGGTCTTTCAGTCCCACATTCCCATGGCTGTATGTCATACTTTAGCCAAAAGAGAGTCCTTCATGTCAAATATATTCATTTTCTAAAGGCACACAAAAAAATGTTAAGAACTAAGCTGCCATCTTATTCTCGCCCCCATTCACTGACATGATGTCACCCTGATCCACAGCTGCTTGTGTAATGATAAAAGCCAGTCATGCAGCGAGACACTGAAACACTGTCTCATCATTCACAGCTACTAAATCACAGAGTGCAGGCACAAGACATCTGCTGAAAGCTGATTCCTTATCTGCCTTCCAGCATGATTTAGGGAACATCTGGAGTTTCTGAGGCCTTTGGCACAGTGCGGGGCTGGAAAACTCACAAAGAAGACTAATTTTCTAGAATCCGTTGACACTTAAACTGTAGGCCAGGTGATCTATTGCAGCATGACATGCAATTTGAATGATTGTGGTGCAGAGGAGGGAAACCAGAGGAAGATGTCTCAAGATTGCTTTTCATCAGAAACTGACGTGTTTAAGAAACATTTTTCACAAATAACAGAATTTGCGTAAATATATTAGTTTTGAAACTGGCCATTGGCTAAGCCCTGTGCTTCTACAGGTGTTCTGCTTTATCTTTACACGGCATTCAGTTTGTCATAATGTTGGCAGTTTCTTTTTCAGATTTTGTAATGTTTGAAGCAAATGCTGCTTGATTGAAAAAAAAAATCAGGTTTCACTGATTTTGTCAAAGAAGGGACATATGTTCAGGGGAAGTTTTTCTAATTAAAAACACACCCTAACAAACTCATTGCGAGAGAAATTAAATACATTTAAAGTTGAAGAACCTCTCAATTATACAGCTCAGTTATTTGAACATGGCTTGAAAACAGTTGGGTACATAATCCCTAACCCTGATTCTCATCCTTAATCGTACAGATGGGAAACTGAGTCCTGAGAGCTGTCATATTACAATAATTGATCCACATAAATCTGGGAACATGGGAATAAGAGGTTACAAGGCAGTCACAAGTGGATATTGCAAAACTTTCCACAAACAGGAAGGAAATGTTTGTTAAATCAGTGCTTCTTGGCAGTAGATCTTCTACCATTGGTAAGCTTGTTTATTTCTATTAAATTGCACCACATTTGTAAGAAAAATGCATTTGTGGGATGAGCAACATAAGTGAGTTTTTTATGGGTTACACCCATGAAAATCTTGCCAAATCTTTTCATGGTCCCCACATGTCCATGATGACAATATTCGCCCCCACATACTGAGGTTCATCAGAGACTACCTCCTGAATGTGGAAGTGGAGGTGATACAATGGCCTGCCTGCTGTCCTGATCTCAACCCATTCAACAGAGGGAACACACAACCACAATGACTGATTGGGACAAATGGTAGTTAAAGAATGGGATGCTATCCCACCACAGTGTGTGACCTGGCATCTGTGTTCTTTAACATTCTCCTCTTATGTGTCAACCAACTTCTCCATAATGAGGTGGAAGACAGAAGCAGTGTTGCAATGAACTTCAGATTGGACAGAAACCTCTTTAACATCAGAAGGCTCCAAGCCATCAGGTCTTCGAGCTGCAGTATGCAGCTGACTGTGCTCTAGTGGCTCAGTCTCCCCAGGACCTTCAGTCCAACCTTGATGTGGCTGTACGGGCCTAGAGCAAGATAGGACTGTCGGTCAACTTCTCCAAGACAGAGGTGGTCTGCCTATGGAGTTCCACTATCCCACACACCCTGCCTGTCTTCACCATCAACCATAACAAGCTGGCAACGGTTCCATCCTTTAAATATCTGGGCAGACTGTAACATGGACCACGAAATACAAAACCGGATCAGGCCAGCATCAGCTGCCTTTGGAAGGCTCCGATGTTGTGTCTTTCAAAACAAAAATTTCTATTCCCACACCAAGATTGCTGTCTACAAGGTTGTATGCATCACTACACTCCTCTACACCTGGACCACATACAGCCATCACATCAAATCCCTGGAGCGCTTCCGCTTTAGATGCCTGCAGCGCATCCTGGGACTTACCTGGTGTGATTGTGTGCCTCATACTGAGATACTTGCTAGAACAAACTGCATAAATTTTGAGGCCACGCTCGCTCAGCACCAACAGTAGACACCAAGAGGACAGGACAATCAGGAGAGAGAGGAAAAGACAAGAGAGCCGGAGAAGGAACACACTCTTTACTGCCAGCACCATCACCACCACAGCAACTCATATATGTCCCACCTACAATAAAATATGTGGCTCCCGCATTGGCCTTTTTAGCCTTCAAAGAACTCACTGTTGAAAAACACATGTGGACGTCATCATCGGGTTCGATGGACAACCATAACCTAAAAAAGTGTGACCAAGCTGGTAACCAGCATAAGGAGGTACCATGCTGCAGCGGCTGTGTATGGTTCTTTTCACGTGCTACTGACCCCTGTTTGTTAAATTAAATAATTGTTAAATTGCCACTATGTCTTGTTTCACCAGACTTAAATAATTCCGTCCAATAAATGACACCAAACAAGATTTGGTAGCAGAATCATCTGACTGGCATTGGCAGAGAAGATGGCAAGTTTTTCATGGGTGCAACCCACACATTCGATTCTGCTGCTCATACCACAAATGAACTTTCTTTACATTTATACATCTTTACTTTATACATCCTCTAACCCCAAACTTTTGTCCCAAGCAGCCAAAACTCTCAAAAAAGAAATGGCAGATTTCAAACTTGTAAATGTCTGGAGAGAAAATCATAAATTATTACGTGAGTAATTATTTTACTCGCATGCTCATAAAAGCTAGTCCAGAATTTACTTTTTTTTTTTATTCACGCTGAAAGATTACACCTTATATCCTTGTGCGAATATCTAGTTATGACTATCTAGGACTGTGACAAAGTGGGTAAATTTACACCATTTGCCACTGTTTCATATCATTTAAATCAAACCGGTTTGATTTTAACAATGTTAGCTTCATCATTGCTCAGTGGTCAGCAGACACCAACTATCCCGGGCTTGTTTGTGTTTTGCTTTCAATTTGAGTTCAGCTAACACACATAAACATCTGTTAAAGCAAGACTCAGACCACTGTTAATATTTTTAGTTCTGTTTATTTGGTTTTGTTTGTTAAATATGTAATTTGAATATGTTACTCACCATACTTACCATGTGTTCCAGGAGCAAAAGAAGGAAAAAGGACATCACTTCCTGTATTTATAGGGTTTGCCTTGATTTATTTAAGTCACTGGAAGGGTTTCAGCATGGGGGGAGATTGATAATGTTTGATTTTCTATTACGTAGTTCTGTGGGTTGTACCAAGATTAATTTATCACCAATTATGTTGGGGTTTACTTAAGTTGACTGGGAATTAGTCATTTAAATTGTATGTTGAATTTATGTTGAAAGGATAGACTTACCTGTTAAGTGAGAGGAGCCCAGGGAAGCCATTTTGTGGATGGAACTCAAGCTTATATAAGGCTGGCCTTTAGCCTATGTTAGGGAGGCCATGGTGATGTAGCAGGGAGCATGGCTAATTTAGGTTGGGTTTATTAGATTTCAGTTATGTTGATTAAGTTAACTGTTAAGTTACATTATGTTTCTTTGCATTTTTCTGTATATATATTTTTGGTTGAAACATGCACCTTGGTGAATAAATTCTTGCCATTTAGGAAGACCTCTGCCTACTGCCATCTTTCTGCCACTCTGGTCACACAACCTACAACAAAGACCATGCCCATCTTATTACTTCAGATGACTCAAAGAAACACTACTAGTAACTATGGACTTTGGTGATTCCCCACACACTTACTTAACAACGCAGAATATGTTAAACTTATCAGTAACAAAATGGATAGTTTTATTAACATTAACAGACCACCAACGGTTGTGTGGGAATCCTTAAAAGCTTGCGTAAGAGGTGAGACTGTAAGCTATACATCATGGAAAAAGAAACAATACATGTGGAAAACCAAAACACTTGAATTAGAGATTAGGAATCTAAAAAAGGAACGCTCTCAAACCCATAGTGGAATGACTTCTGAAAAGGACGGAATATAATCTGCTAACCACTAGGGTTATTGAGAATGCCATGGCTAGAACAAAACAACTGTACTACGAACACTGGGATAAAAGTGGTAAATTATTAGCCTGGCAGATCTGAAAAGAGGGAAAACACTAGATGCATCTCCTGAGTTAGGACCAAAGGCGATGCCACAATAATCCACCATCCCAAACGTATCAATGACATTTTTAAAGACTTTCATGTGGATTTGTACTCTTCTCAGGGGGTCGATACTCAGAAAATAATTAACATTTTAGAGGGGTCGGTCTTCCCGGGGGTGGAGGTGGGGGTACGGGAGAATCTCGAGGCTGATATTTCTAAACAGGAGCTTTTGAATTCAATCGGTAAGCTTATAGCAGGAAAATCGCCGGGGCCAGATGGGGTCCCCATGGACTTTTGAAAAGCATTTTTATCTAATCTAATAACACCATTAATGGATATGTTCAAACACTTGCTTGAAATACACCAATTACCTAAAACTCTTGAACAGGCTCTGATTACTCTCCTATTAAAACCATGCAAGGTCCCAAAACGCTGTGGCTCTTATAGGCCCCTAGCCCTTCTCTCATCAGGATATAAGATCTTCACCAAGGTCTTAGCCACCAGGCTGGAAAAAGCGATGCCTTACTTTATATATAAAGATCGGACTGGCTTCATTCAGAACTACTCTTTTGATAACATACGTAGAATCCTGAATGTAATTTGTTGTGCCAAAAGCAGTAACACTCCAGTCGTTGCCCTTTCACTAGATGCTAAAAAGGCATTTGATCGTTTACAGTGGCCCTATCTCTTTGCAGTTTTAGAAAAAATGAATTTTGGTCCAAATTTGATACCAATGATTAAGATACTCTATATTAATCCGTTAGCTATGATTCGAACAAATGTGGACATCTCATCTCTCTTCCCCCTGTCACAAGGCACTCACCAGGGCTGTCCCTTATCCCCACATCTTATTGGCGGTTGAACCTCTCGCAATTGGTATTACAGCACATCCTGCAATAGAGGGTGTTATGGTTGGAGACGTGAAACTTATTATTTCACTTTATGCTGATGACATTATGTTGTACCTGACGAACATGAAGACATCGCTCCTCTCCCTTTGCACCCTGTTAGAGGAATATAGCTGCATTTCTGGGTGCAAGATAAATAAACAAAAAAAAAGTGTGATGATGCCCCTTAACCCAGCTGCTCAGACATTATCAAGGAAAACATACCCTTTCACTGGGACCCCTTTAAGCTTTGTTATCTTGGTCTCCAAATACCCACCCAGCTACATCAGACCTACTCTCTCAACTATGAATCTCTGTTTAAAAAAGTTGAAGCCGATCTGGACAGATGGAAGTCTCTTCCTATGTCATTAATTGGCAGAATAAACTGTATCAAAATGAGCATTTTACCCAAATTTCTTTACCTGTTTCAAGCACTGCCAACACCAGAGCCGAGCTCAAAACCCTCTGTCCAGGAAACAGATTGAACAATCCCATACAGCAGAAGCATTGTCTAGCATCCCATTTATTCACTCTTATCATAAGCAAAAGAATTTTACTCCAAATTCAATGATAAGACTTACATCAAAGATCTGGGATGAAATTAGAGCAAAGTTCCATAATATTCGTATGCTGTACGGCTCCACTCCATTCCATCTTAATCCAGTTCTACTCGGGGTACTGAGAGACGGCATTACTAGAGACTGGTATAACAGAGGTATAGGTACTTTTGGACATTTATACGAGCACAATAATCTGAGATCCTTCGAGCAATTGAGATTCTCTCTCGAGAAAATGAAGATTCTAATGCAAAACTAATGTGGGAAACAAACACTGGTTCTGCCTTCAAGGACTCTGAATTGAAGGAGATTTGTAAAAGCTCTCGATCATTCTACTATAACAGCCGACATAAACTATTACAATTCAATCAATATACATATTTACTTGACACCTTATCAACTCCACAAGATAAGTAGTGATCATTCTGAATGCTGCCCCAGGTGTAAGACTGAAATAAGATCCCTTCTCCACATGTTCTGGACGTGTAGATGTTTGGAACAGTTCTGGAGATCTGTCCTGGACATTGTTAGAGGAATTGTGTGGGTAGAAATCCCATCTAACCCATGGCTGATGCTATTAGGGGACTTGTCTGTTTTACCAATTGAAATGAGAATCAACTCTTGCTTCATCAGACTAGCCCTAATTGTGGCTAACAAATGTATAGCTATCAA
>CM047993.1:6513916-6525282 GCA_026261665.1 Melanotaenia duboulayi | reverse complement strand
TATATATATATATATGTATATTTTTTATTCACTGCAATTTTAAAATTTGAAGAAGTGTAAAAACATTAACATGTAAAACATGGATGTTGTAGTGTGTGTTTATTAGTCAACTTTTGCAGTATATGCAGATTGCACATTACATCATAGATAACTTACAAAGATACCATGCACATTTGTAAATCTTTTTTTTATGTGTGCCATGTGCTATTGTTGTTTTAAATTCATGCAGATATGTTTTCGGCTCATTTTCTTTCCCTGTTAGTAGATAAGCCTATGTTAAAAACTGCATAGTCCTGAAACTGTAACGGGTGAAAGGTAAGGTAAGGTATCAAATGTATGCAAAAACAAAATTGTAAATTTAAAGGCCAAGCTATTTTGCAAAACCTTTTTAGAAAATCTTCATTCCCTTTAGGAATAATTTGAAGCGTTCAGCAACTTTTGTTGCTTCAGCTCACATGACTGAACGCACACACACACATCCTGTCTGTTGCAAGTTAGTGGCAGAGATCAGGTCTGCTGGTCAGACTAAACAACAGCGTTTGAGTGGATTTGCTCTCCCTCATTAATCATCCTGACAGGCTGAAAAACAACATTTCCTCCTTAATGACTGTATTTGAGTAATCATGTCTGCTTATTTCCATGCAAGCTTCTCTTCTTCATCTACTTTGTACTCTCCCTCTTTATGCCTTTCTGTAAATCTGTTGCCATCCATGTGTGTGTGTGTGTGTATATTTTGGAGTCTTTTCTCTGGCCTCCCAAGTCTGAGGCATGGCGTCTGCACTGGGTCACGCTTGCCAATTACAGCGAACTACGTTTGTGAAGAGGGTGAAAAACCAGAAGGAATGGGAGAATGTGGTCGTGAGGATGCAGATGCGGAAAGCAGAGGATGGTGTCACCCCTAGCCCCCCTTGCATGTGGCTAACCCACCAGCAGCCGCTGCTGGCCTCCAGGCCTCCGCTGGTCACTGCCAAAGCACGTTTCTCCGTTAAGCACTGGGTCTGTGCTGCATGAGAGCTGACAACTGAGCTTGAAGCTCTCATAGTGCAGCCAGATCAAAACCAGCTGCACATTAGAAGAGAAACCATAATTACGTTTGCCCTCTTGTACGCCACTAAAATCCATCTGTTGACTTTTTTTTTCCTTAGAAATGACACAAGGAAGGAGAGATGAGGAAAATCTTGTTCCGTTTTTAGAAATAAAAATACCTGCCTAAGTGCAGGCTAATTTATTGTTGCATGTGGGTAATTTAATACACGAGCAGTGTAATGGATGAGCTCGGTTCGACAGCGGGTTTGTGGAGTGTTTTTCTGTAAGCGAGAAAAGTGTATTTTCAACATTTCTCCCCTGCCTGTGGGTGGATGTAAGTGATGGGTTTATGGCGGTTTAGAAACATCAGTATAGCCTGGCTGACATCTGTGTCCGTTTTATTTTTGGACCACTTGAAAAGCACTCATAGTAGGATGATGGATGAAGTGATAAAGTTGGAGAGAGGACAAAATGAAAACAGAGGAGTCCATTTCTGGGAAGCAGTTTGCAAGCTGTAACTCAAAGAGAAGGCAGCGAAAATACCAGGGCAGATGTTTGTAATTTGTGACTACGCCTAATGATTTTAATAATCGCTAAGAGCAAAGGGAAAAACTACAGAAAATACTTCTCACACTAGAAATTTAGTCATGAAAAATGACATATCCCTGGACATCTTTTAAATCTAACCCCTTTTCTTTTACACTAGTTCAAGCTAATTGAGAGGTTAAAGGCTTTTCATGAAATGAGGAGCAGCTCCACAGTCTGTCATCATTAATCATTGGTGCTGTCAGGCTGCACTAAGGACTCACTCAGACCAACCATGCTAACAAAGCCACGCCAGAGGACATTTAATGTAATGCAGTAGAATATCCACATATCCTGGATGCAGTTTTACCTAAAACTTTTTTTTAGGTTTAAGCAGTAACCAAAAGATTAAAGACATGCTACAGTATGTGGAGAATGAAGGGCTGATCCCACGGTTCACTGGAGAAAAATGGGTGGGAAAAGTGAATGAGTAACCTCCACCTCTTCCATCAACAGTTGTTGGATTGTCTTTGAGCAGGACATTTGGTTCAAACAAAAGAAAGTGTTGGTGAAAAACAGCATGAATGATGAGTTGACTGAACTCCTTTACAAATGAAAGTTTGAGGGAAAAGGGCCTGAAAGAATTAGAGAGAGAGTTAGTGAAAACAAAAAGAGGCCACAGATCCTGGCTGCATGCATGTGTGAAATGATTAAACATCACTCTGTTCACTATGAATACCAGATCCTCCTAGTCGAATGTTTGTCCACATCTCCAAAATGCTGTCAAGTCACCTTTATTTATAGTTTAAAGCAACTAAGGGTGAACAAAGTGTGAGTACAACAGAACATACATCATAAAAATAGCAGTGGAATCTGCTGGGAAGGTAAACTAAAGCTGCAGTGTCAAAATCCATGGTAGTAAATTATGAGACAGCATCTTTTTCTTAGTTGGGAATTTTTACCCATGAACTACGTATAAAGCATGTAAGGTGTGAGTGAAATGAAAGGTGAGGAGTTGCAATTGAGAAGGAAGTACAAAAACTGGGAAAACATTGTGCTGAATAAATTTCCAACTGGAATCTTTTGCATGAAGATCTATAGGTAGCTTTCTGCCACCTCCTTCTTATCCTTAATGAGTGTTTGTGGCCAAATAAAGCAACACACAGAAACTGGATGTTATGGCATACGAAGGAATAGGTACAGAAAGTTAGCTGATAAAACTTAAAACTTAAAGGTAGGGTAGATGTCTGCAGGAGCACTTTTTACTATATTGCTTAAAATCCCCTTTACACCCAACTGACAGGACTTAAAAAACACCATCCAATCATTTTAGCCAACCTGTTCTAAAAGACTGGATATGTCTATCAAACTGAACAGCCATTTGCCCCTCCCCTCTTAAGGTANGACTTAAAAAACACCATCCAATCATTTTAACCAACCTGTTCTAAAAGGCTGGATATGTCTACCCTCCCCTCTTAAGGTGTATTTTTGCTCGTGCGACGTCAGAGTGTGGTCGGCTCATGCTGGTGAGTTAGCTTTCGCACTGGAGCGTAGGAGGTGTGCGTCGTTTTGGTGTCAGGTTGCAGTTTCTCCTCCTAATCTGAAGGTTGCAGCAGAGGGTGGTGTTGGCCGGTCACTCACCAAGTCGGAGTTCTTTTGATGGTTCACTTCAGTTCAGTAGGTATTTTCTGTTTTAAAACAACAATGGCGTCCAGAATGGTTCAGTGTCTTTATTAACTTGTGGAAGAAAATGAGGAAATAATTCGATCAGCCTCTAATCAACTCGATCCACTGGTTATAGTTTTTAATAACGGTGGTTACCACACAAATTCTGAAGATCCAGACATCTGGCAACACGTGATCTCAAACTGACCAATTACAAGGGGAGTACCTCTGTGTAACCATCTGTGTAGCAGGGGTGCACATCAGGTCTGGAAAAGGTGCCGATGAACCTCTGCGGACCTACGCGGCGCCTACGCTGGTGACACAGACGGAAACGCTGCGCGAGTATAAATCCGCTGTTAGCCCCTCTGCACGTGCCCCTCTTCATACACGAATCGCACGCTTTCAGAGGCTTGGAGCACTTGTAGAGGCAACGAAGCGAGTGCTAGAGCTTGGTTAGCTTACTATATCAAAAGACTGTAAAAACTTAAACGTAAGGGACATTAAGATGTTGTCAGGAATTTTCTTACTTGTGAATGAGCCATGAGAAAGATGGTAGCAAAGGTTAGCGAATCAATACTGCCCAGCGCTCGTGAACCCTCGGGAACAAGCACTGCATGTTTCTGTGCTTTGGAGGTGTGGCTTCGGGGGGAAGTCTGAAGAAAGGAGTTGGACTTTTGAATTACTTATTTTCTAAATGTAACTAGGTCAAACCATTTTTTGTTTCCAGGATCTCCTACCCTACCTTTAAGCTGCATCTGTCAAACAACCAGCTGTTCCACGCTCTCATATAAGGTCAGAACATGAATATTATCTGTAGCTACACACACTGACAACACTTCATTCTATGTAAACAAGGATTTTAAAACAATGTAAATATGAAGAGTCTTTTGGCAATTAATGAGATTTCCAAAATACAACAAGAACATTTCCACTAAAAACTTTCCACTCAAATGCGCTCAAATCGGCCAGTTTGTTGATATCTAGTTGCTGGTGTGTGGAAAAAAAAAAAGAGTCCCCAACACCAGGACTGAAACACAGTCTTAAAACCACTGACTAATGGTTTTTATTTATTTATTTATTGTTTTGGTCATTTATTAGCATTCAGAACATTCTAAAAACATTCTAAAAATGTATATATATATAAAAAAAATCTAAATTAAAATATAAATCTTTTTATTTTCAGAATTTCCCTCAAGAGATTATTTTTCGTTTCATTTCTTTTTATTTTATTTATTTTCATTTCAGCTGACCAGCACTAATTCACTGACTTGAGAAACATGAGCTCTTAACCATTTGCAGTCCATCAATTTACCTTAACAGTGTCTTCATATTTTTTTTACTTAAGTGATTATTTTTCTACTACTACTTTTTTTACTTTTAGCTTCTACATTTTGACCTATCTTTACTTTCTACTCTAAACTCTTTTACTTTTTAACCTTTTTTTTGTAATGTTTTTATTTTTGTTTCGGTTCAAATACATTCGTCCCCCTCTCTCATTTTTTAACAGGTTTTTGTTGTAAATAAATAAATAAAAATGAGGATCCCCTAATATCCCCTGACATACCATAACAAGGCATAACAGTGTAACACAACCAGATTATAAGGAACATTTCTGACAAGATTCAGAGCAGTAATGCAATCCTCATCCTTAGATTTAACTGAACTGTTGAAGATGTTGGCTCTAAAAACACTGCATTGTGTCCGTGTTTATTTTCAGTGTAGTTTTCTTTAATATGTTCAGTCAGAAAACTTTGAATTTCTTCAAATGGTATTATGATATTAGCCTGAAACCAGCTGGTGGAATTGTCTTTTAAATATTACTTATTACTTTTAAAAGTGTATTTGAGAGCCCATGCTTTTTATTTTCGTAAGGTTCCTATAATATGCAAAATTAACTTTCTAAAGGTTTCTTAACCGTCATATGTGTCCTCATAGCCTGTTTATGAGCCCCCAAAATGAGAAAATTCTGTTTCCTCTCTCACTTGCTTGCTCCATTTTTTAGTGAATATGTGCTTAAACGGGGGAGTCTGAGATCTTTCCCTATGTGACCTCACAAAGGAAAAATAACCACTTCCCCCAGTAGTGGATACTGCCATTGACTCGTCCACCCAGCTAGTCGAGCCTGCCCTCTAAAATCATCGAGCGGGTGCCAGCAAAAGCCGGATCCTCTTCCAAAGAGGGGGGTGGACAGGCACCTCTTATGAGTATTTAAAAGTTCAGACACAGAAACAACGTTCTCAGTAGAACTCACTAGAGCCACATTTAGAATGGCTGAAATTAAGGACCAAGACTGAACTTGGATGTAATACACTTTCAAAACAATGTTGTTAGACATCTGACACCCATATGAAATTGTTTAAAATATGTTAAATATGGGACCTTTAACAAAAGTAGTTCTTCGGTAAGGATTGTCTGTAAACATCTGTCTCCTTGTGGCTGAGTCATAGATGACGAGTGCCCCTAAATCCAATAGTAAATACAGATAAGTAAATAACGTTATCTGAAACATGAAGTCTAACGGTATAAACTTAAGATTTTTGTTCAGTTCTTAAAAAATCATTCTAAAAAGCAAGTTAAATCACAACAAATTACGGAAAAGAAATTCAACAAGAAAACAGCAAAGCCTGGATTTTATATTTGTTAAATGCTTGTTGTGGAATCTTTGCATTTCCGAGCCATCACACCTAAAGAGCTACAATACCACCAGAACTTGTACATTTGATCAAAGTCCATCCCAGTCACAAGGATTCATCCTCAAGGACCCACAAATGTTTACACAGAATAACACCCCCTGAGGCTCCTGCTTCTGACAGGTAGAGGAAAGAAACCTGCAACAACTTCTCCACTGTGTGTAGTCTGACTCAAAGCTCAGTTTCTGAGCTGTTCCATTGCACAGTGTATTAATATGTATTACAGACTGAGCAAAGAAAAGTGTTTTCTATTTAAAAGCATTCCAGTTGTTTTTGCTCAAAAGGAAAATTAATTGGATCAAATGACAATTTAAAGCCTGAAATTTCAAAACGGGCCTTTAAACTACGCTGCTTTTTCAGCTATATTTTTTTACAAGCAGAGGATTAAATTAAATCTACCATGTGGATGATAAGATGTTGAAATGATCCTCCACGGTGTACCCCCCCCCCCCCCCCCCCCCTTCAGCAAAAAGAAAAATGCAAGCAGTTACAGATGGTCACTTTTCATTTCACTCAGTAATTATAAAGCCAAGACATTATTTATGTCAAATGTTTTTAAGTGTCTCTGCAAACTAATGCCCCAGATGAAGAAAAAAAATGAATACATCAAGCAGATGTTTCCTTTTGGTTAAACTTAAAAACAAACGAGTATTATTGGTCACCAATAGGTGGCATCCCAGTCTAGCTCTACCTAGCTGCTGCTAGGAAACATAGTCATCACCTGAGTTCAGTTAAAACCCTGCAAAACAACCTCAAAATATCCCCAACTTCAAGTCTGAGAGTGATGGAGAGAAGTGTCACCTTGTGGTATCAGCTTCCAGCTCGTCTCTAAGGCTTAATAAACTAAGTGCATCTGTTTTCTGGGTCATATTTTGCAACATGAAACCTCCAGAGTTGGCCTACAAGATGTTTTGCCCTCCTGCTGAACTCAGACAGCCTATAACTGCATCTTAAACCACAGAAACAGGAGCACTGTCTCTTGTTACAGCTGCCACAGTCTGTTTTGACCCCTGTGGGTCCCTTGTCAGAGCTGTGAGTGACCAGCGAGGGTCATTTTTACTTCACCGAGTGTCACAGTGTCATGTTGCTAGGAAATAGCATATAACTGCTGCCAATCATGCAGCAGCCATGGTAAGTTGAGTGACTGGCAGAAGACCTATAGGAAGCAGCTCTGATGCTTATCAGGTTCCTACAGTATGTATGCATTACCTTCTGACAGGTTTGACTATCACACTGAATCCAAGCACTTTAAATCTGGGGCTTTTGCTTCTAGCTGACACCGCTGCAGCTCAGCAACATGCTCGTTGTTGACAGTAAAGCACACCTAAAGTCATCAATCATAGTATTCTTTCATGGTAAAAATAGCTGCTTGCAAACATCCGTATCACTGTCAAAGCTTAGCTGACAAAAGTTTACATCTTCCCATCACCACCTCACTTGTCTTCCTTTTGAAGACAGAGAGATGTAAACTGGTTGAACTGGTGAGGAAAATATTTAGGACATGTTTTTTTTATGTACTCAGAGGTTCTTTTCTGACATAAGAAGGATAGTCTGCAACACGGCCCGGTTATTAATGAAGAAATTCCACCTGCCAGTAAATCAGGTTGTGTTTGTGTGCATTTCTGACAGCAACAATGTGACGCCTCTCAACAGTTGAACCTAAAATAACAGATTAACAAAACATTTCAACATCCAAGTTTTTGTTGGCTGCTATTTAACTCATAAATCTGTACAGACATGAATGAAGACTTCTAGCTCTGGTTATGTCACTTGCAGCTGCATTAGAAATGAAGACAACAGAATCCACATCGTCAGTGTGATTTATTTAACAAAATATGACCTCCCTCCCCCGCCTCTCACTGGATCCCGACACAGGGCGTTCCAGTATTACAAAAAAATATCACATCTCGATTTTATTGTTTTGCTGTGAAAATAAAAAGAGTTGTAAAAGCTGAGAGCGAGATGCGATTTCAACATTCGTTCGAGAAGAAGTGTTAAGACACATTTTCAACACCTGTCATGTGGCTTCCAACATGTCTGATCACAGGACTGCAAAAGAGAAACACACGTTAAGCATCAAAGTCAAACATCCCGTTTAAAATAAATACAACTTCTCAGTAGGAATAAGCTAAATAAATTGCAAACGATGGGGAGGATTAGTGTGTATGCTGTTTGGAGCTTACATGCATCTCTTGCGGGGAGAAAAAGCAACTTGAGGCCAGAAGCTGCAGCTTACAGCCACCCCTCACACGCAGCTGTTATTTTTTTCTGCACTAAATCACCATCATCTGAAGAGAGAAACCTCAGCGTTTAAGAGCTTTTATGTCCATTCATCGATTTGCTGAAGAAAACGTGGCGGCAGATCGCCTCAGGGCGGTCTGCTGCAGATGTATCCAAGCAAGAGCCACATGACCTCTGAACCTTCAGAGACTGATTCAAAATCCCATAAGGTGAAATCAAAGCGTAAAATGAAATCCAGAGCTTGTACACTCCCCCTAGTTTAACTTGAATTCTGTCTTAAGTTCAGGAAAGCAGCAAACTTTCCACATTTTAATTAGAAAATAGTAAAAGATTTTTTTATTTTTTTTTATTTTGGCTTTTTTATTTTTTTTAGGAAAGTGCTTATTGGCTTTCTGGCTAAGAAAGGTGACACAACTGTTATGGCTGCCGGCTAAACACAACCTACAGCTAGTTAGCTTGGCATAAAGAATGAAAATGGGTAAACAGTTAGTTTAAAGGACAATTAATTCACACATTTATTATTAAATCTGTGTGAAAATGTGGCAAAAAAATACAAAACAACAATTTGCCTCCTTAAAGGGGGAACTGTTTTTGCATTAATTATTAGCTTGGGTGTTCATTGTTGCATGGAAACCAATCTTCAAATATAAAGGAATCTGATGACTTTGTGCATGTATTTATACCCTTATCAAATAACATTTACCATTAGCATTAGAGGTGGTAGTAGCCACATTTTGTTGCCTTTTAAATGAGCCAGACTAGCAGTTTCCTAGCTTTTCTCCTCTTCATGCTAAGCTAACCAACTAGCTGCAGTTTCACATTTAAGAGACATGAGAGTGGTATCAACCCTCTCATCTCCCACTCAGCCAGAAAGCAAACAGGCATGAGTCCAAAAATGTCATACCATTCCTATAAACATAAAGTATCTGGTGTTTTACTGGTATCCAAGAGCTGCTGCAGATCCAAGTCTTTGACTGTAGAGAGCATAGTGAGGGTAGTATGGACCTGTGGCAGGCAGAGAGTGCAGGGAGATGGATGAGGGTCCAGATGGGAGATGGACTTTACTGTAGGGGTGATAGCGAGCTAAACCCAGGCTAGGGGGAGCCCTGAGAGACAGAGAGCTGGGCATGGAGCCTGGGCTGCTCTGGTGTGGGAGGTGAAGGTGACAGGAGGCAGGTCCAGAGGAGGAAACAGAGAGCAGCTTACTGTCCATCCCCACAGGCAGAGCCGTGTGGGTGCGTAGGTGAGCCAGAAGTTCATCTGATGTAGTGAAACGCTTGTCACACGGCCCTCCAGCTGATACCCAGTTGCAGGCGTGAGGCAGGGGGTCATTGGGCAGCATGAAGCCGTACGTGTAGAGTGGATGCGAGAGGGAGGAGGATACACTGGATGACAGAGAGCTTTGGTGGAGGGAGTGGAGCGGGTGGGAAGGGTACACCAGCGGGAAGCTGGATTTGAGGGTGGAGGAAGGGTCATGGATGCAGGAGTTGCAGTTGCTTCCACCGAGATGGGATACACTTGGATAGCTTAGACAGTAGGGGTCCCTGCATAAACCCTGCATGAAAGAAGGAGGGGAGGCACCCGTGAGGGGGCTGGAGCTTGGGTGTTTTCCTCCTATACCGCCCACGCTGAGGCTTGACTTGGATGGGTCCAAACCTGGAACAAACTGGGATGGGTAACCTGTGTAACCCCCCATGACAGATCCGTGGTAGCCCATATTAGAGGAGGGCAGGGGGAAGAGTGGTTGACTGGTCTTATAGGGGGAGATGGGTGTAATGTGTCCAGGGCCGAGGCTGGGCTGGGTGGACTCAGATTTACCGCCATCATGGTTAGAGCCACCATCAGAGCTGCTGTTACTGCAGTTTGTGCTGGCTCGAACATGGCTGGAGTTTGCATGGTGCGGACTTTCCAAGCTGGCCTTGTTTACATCACCGTCTCTTTTGGGATTATTGTTATTACTGCTTCCTGTGCTGGTAGGACTGCTCTGCTCATGTGCAGGTTCCCCACTGGGAGTCGTAGATTGCAGACTGGGCTGTCCAGCAGGAGACTGGCTCTGCTTCTGCTGAGCATGTCCTGGAGGGGTGCTGCTACCTCTAGAGGTAGGTGAAGCAGCACGGGGTGGGTAGGACTGCTGACCACCGGTCGAATTTCCATTAGCGGTAACATTATTGCTGCTGGGTACCCTGAACCCGGCTTTATCACTGCTGGAGCTGTTGCTGCTGGGGACTCCATCTCTGCGACTGTCTCCGCTACCTTTGTTGTAGGGCTTGAAGCTGGATTTGTCCTCCAGGGAGGGGCGGTGCTCCCCCAGCTTTAGGCTGGACGTAGATGACCGACTGCTGGATTCTTTGTCCCCCTGGGTGCAGGAGGAACCCAGCTTGGAGGAAGATGGAGGGTCGGGTTTACCTATCTGAGAGCAAGTTTGAGCCAGCAAAGCCAGGGGACTCTTCTTAGCATCCAGCTATAACAAAACCAGAGAATCAGATTACTTTTTAATTAGTTTGCTTTCACACTATGAAATGCTATGGCACTAATCAGTGAAAAATACATAGAAAGGCCTGTAAACTGTGGATATGGAAAAATAATATGAGAACATAGAGGGGAAGTGCCAGATGTAGCTTCACAGAAGCCAGGCGGGTGTGTTTTTAAGCCTTGGACAAAAGGGAAATATTCAACACTCACAAGCAACACAGGAAAAAAGCCAAATAATTGCTCGCTTTTCTTTAAATCTGTCTTTGCAAAGAGTCTGCCTTTCAGGTTTTTGTTCAAACAAGGACAAGCATTTGAAGACTTCACCGCTGTCTCCGTGAAGTTACGAAGGTTTCTTTTTCTTTTTGGCATGTCATGTGCAAAACAGATAAAAAAAAAAATCATCCGTTGCAGAACTACTTCAGAAAAAATAATTCAACTAGCCTACGGTGTTGAAAAAGCCAGAATGAGCAAAACAACGACTCCATTATAGAAGAAACGGCCCATTCACTTAGTCAAATCATCAACTATTTGCTTTTCAAATGCAATAATATTTAACAATTGTGATTTTAGTGCTGGTTATCGTGATTGAAACCAAGTGATCAGTTATATCATTTGAAGGTTTTCAAAGCAAATGGGTCTTACAGAAAAACTCAAATTAAATAGTTTTATTATTCTCCTTTAAACCAAACAAGCGCCGTCTTAGGCTGATACCATGTTTTTATTTCCCCTCCATTGAAGAGAACTCTC
>CM047993.1:6489470-6506635 GCA_026261665.1 Melanotaenia duboulayi | reverse complement strand
CGACGGATAGCTAAGCTCCCTGAAAATGGCTGTGAGTAAAGAGGTTACAAATCGGACAGATGCGGGTTCCAGGGGGGTTTGGGCTGGCACTGCTGGGCTCTTAGGGTCCTGGGTCTGTCGCTCTGGGCCCCATCCAGGCGGTGCCAAGTGGGGTTAGCAGCCACCGTTCTTGGCCCACCGGAGCCATGCGTCCCGGTATCGCGGGGGGCTCTGCACGGGGCCTTCCTCTGCTGCGCTCTGGGTGGGTCTGGGGTTGCATTTGGGTCGGGTGGCTTGGGTTCATGCTCCGGGATTGCTGCTTATCGCCCAGGTCTCAGGGCCGCCCTAGTCTGCCTCTAGCCTCCATAGAGGCGTGGTCGCTTTTGGACGATCACACTCATCTCTGATCACTCCTCATTCCTCATACTATGCTGACATGGTCAATGAGTTGTCCAGTGGGTTTATATGCAACAAGCTACCTTTGTTTAGGTTTTTGTTTAGTGTGTGTTTCTGCCAGACCAACCATACCATCATTTTGCTTGCTACAATACTGGACAGGACAAGTTAAAAAATAAAATCAACTACATAAATAAATAAATAAATAAATAAATAAATAAAGGAGGATAAAGTTGTTTTTGGTGGATTTATTTCACTGCTGTAATAAAGCACCTACATGCCCAAAAAAAGAGATATTGCCAAATTTGGTTTGTAATTTGGTATGAAAAATGTTTTGTGACAGCCCAGTTTTTTTCACATTGGTCTCGGGTTTAGTTGTATTAGAAAAAATGTATAAATAACATTAAAGACATAAAGACCTCAATGACTGACTCAGAAAAGACTGAGGTTGTTGTCGTTCAAACTGACAAACTCAGGATAAAATTGTCTAGCTATGTAATTATTCTGGATGGTATTAATTTGGCTTCCAGTACTACAGTGAGTAACCTTGCAGTTATGTTTTTTTTACCTGGATTTGTCTTTGGCTCGCATATAAAACAGGTTTCTAGAACTGTCTAAATGTTGCTCAAATTGGGGACACCCTGTCTCAGAGTGATGCAGAAAAACTAGTCCATGCTTTTGTTGCTTCAGGATTGGATTACTGCAATTCTTTATTATTGGGCTGTCTCAAATATGCCCTGAGGAGTCTCCAGCTCATCTAAAATGCTGCAGCAATGATTCTGATTAGACCTAACATTACAAATCATATTTCTCCAGTTTTAGCTTCTCTTCATTGGCTCCCTGTGAAATCTGGGATATTAAAATTCTTCTCCTCACATCTAAAGTTCTCCATGACTAGGCTCCATTTTATGTCAAAGATCTCATAGCTCCATATATTCCTAACAGAGAACTTTGCTCTCAGACTGCAGGTTTGCTTGTGGTTCCCAGAGTCTCAGAANCAGGTTTACTTGTGGTTCCCAGAGTCTCTGAGAGTAAAATGGAAGGCAAAGCCTTTGGCTGTCAGACCCCTCTCTTATGGAATCAGTTCCCAGCTTGAGTTTGGGAGGCAGACATCCTCTCTATGTTTAGGATTAGGCTGAAAACTTTTTTTTTGATAATTCTATAGGGTGGTTGGCCATCCCTTAGTTATTCTGCCATAGGCTTAGACTGCTGAGTGACGTCCAATGAGACACCGAGCACCTCCTCCGTTTTTCATTTCTCTGCTCTTTGTATTGGCATCATTAAACTTGATTTCTTCTCTCTCAGCAGGTCTTCTTGGTCTCTCTTTCCTGTTGTTTCTATCCCAACTGGTTGAGGCAGAAGTCCATCCTCCCTGAACCGGGTTCTGCCGAAGGCTTTTCCTTCCTCTTAAAAGGGAGTTTTTCCTTTCCACTGTCACCCTGTGCAGGATGGGGGATTGGATCACAGTCAAGATTCATTACAATCTACTGGCACTGTACATCTACCTTCAAAATACTTGAGTCAGAAACTTTGAATATTCTATATAACATCAAACAAAAACCCTCAAACACTATTTAATGGAAGATTTTTGCAAATGATTCGCCAAATTGAAAATATAAACATAATACCAGCATCATTATGGACGCAGTCCCAACAACTCACGACAAAAGCTTTCTAATAGTGGTAAAAAATACAAACTTCTAATGAAGAAATCAATGTATACGACACAAACCTGTAATTGCTTGCAAATCCAGCATTCAAAATGAGTGCACCGGCTAATTAATTTGAATAGTATCCTCGTCATTGCTTGGGATTTGTTTAATGATGATGTCTGCTCACATGGTTAGGCTGTCCGTCAAAAATTAAAATCAAAGTAACTCTTTTGCACACACACACACGCAGAGACGTGCAGACACAAGAAGGAGACACACTGCACAGATGCGTTTTGCATGTCCTGTGGGTGGAACAATCCAGAGATCAGGCTGCCAGAGGACATCAGCCTGCAATCAGATTGTACTGAGCTGCTCAGTGAAATTTCATCTGACATCAAAGATGTTTTTTCATACCCCTCTAGATTTGGCTTCTTGTAGAATATCTTATTCCAAAAACTGAGACATGCCTGCTGGCTACTGCACTCTGAAATAAAAAGGCTGGAGCACCAGAAGAAGAACTCCTGTTGTAACTGATTTAAATACCACAAATACTCTGATTTCATGCAGATTTTCAATTTAACATAAATGACATTTCAATTCATGACCGATTGCTTGAATTATTTTTAAACCACATAATACTACTCACATCAAACAACTTCCTTAAAATATAATTTTGTGTAGTTTATCATGTTCCTACTTTAAAAATTATAACTCCAATATTGTTTACACCTTTTTAGTATCAGATAACAGTTGACAATCCACCACATATTCATCAGAGGGCATTGGACTTTAAATACCAGCTCTTTCCCCTCAACTATTGGCACTCAACTATTTGTGTTGCTTTTCTTTTAAACAGTTTACAAGCAACAGCAGAACAGTGCCCCTGCAGAGACGGTTAAAAATCCATTTATCTTTTTTAAGGATATTATAGCTCTTCTTTTTCTTCTGCAACGACTGCCATTTCACTCACTTTTGCTATCTAAATTTCAGCATGGCTGGACAGCACATCTGCAGGACTACAACTGTGAGAGCATAACTTGGAAGAAGCCATCCTGTCCTGGTATTAAGTAGCATTTTAACTGTGCATTGTAAATAGAACATTGGAGAGTTTACCCATTATACCATTACATGTTTCAAAAATTATTAGACCTAATCCTAAGAAAACATTTGTACTCACAAAAGTTAAATATAAGCGCTACTTGAAACAAAATACAATAAAGCATGCAGCAAACAAATACTAAGATGTGCAAGCTTCGTGTCCTGGGATGCAACTTTCCATATTGTTTGTGTTAACACATAAAAATACATGGTAAAAATATGATCTGACTGCATTATAACACTTTTGTGAGAAGACAAAAAAGGAAAAAAATTGTCTTTTAAAGCTAAAGGAGACTGGAATGTGTCTCCAAATTCAATCATTAGCTTTTACAATGTGGTTAGGCACGCAAAACTACTTAGTAAGGTCTCGATTTTAAAACAAATAAGTTAGAATAAGGCATAAAAGCTGTTTAGGTTTAGACATTAAAAACTACATTGTATGTTCAGGCACGAAACTCTGATTTTTACGTATATGCATTTAAAAAACAACATAAATAGGTTTAGGCATGAAAAAGTGGTGAAGGTTTAAGTATCAATAACTAAATTGTTGAATTTAGGCATAAGAAATTACTTTAGTATTTTTAGGTAATACATTGAAATGTAAAGGGATTAGGCATGAAAACCTAAATGGTTAGATTTAGCCATTGGAACAATTTTAATATGTATAGCCATTAAAATGTTAATATTTATGTATGTGCATTTGAAACTTGCACAAAGAAAGTGGTTAGGATTTGGGTTAGGAATTACAACTCAATTTTTAGGTTTAAGCTTTAGAAATTAGTGTAGTAAGTTTAGGGATTAGAGCTAAATGTTTAGGTTTAGGCATGAAAACTAAGTTGCAAAAGCATAATGCCTTGCATTAGAATAGATCTTCTGATAACAGCTACAGCAAGTTGAAAAACTTCTCCTTGGTAACTTTTTTCATTTGATGCTTCTGCAAGACACACACATGTAAAGCAGACATGGACAACTAATGTCTTTAGTCCAAGTGAAATATATTACTTAAAAATAAACGCTGGGTGCCACACACATAATACTACAATTTACACCTGTCAACATGATTACATTTATTTAATTTTGTGTCTACTTTACTTTTTACCATGAGCCTTGGCCTGACAAAAGTGACAGTTAAAAAAAAATCCAGTCTATTATTATTGTAAATGCTTGTCATATAGGCTTTTACTAAGATTTGACTGGTTCATGTAAATACAAAACCCTACTTAAAGAACAAAGTGAGTTTTTATTTAAACTACAACAACAGCGTCTTTACTTGAGCTGAAAATTCATACAAAGATTTGACAACCACTCCTTAAACTGTGCTGTTTTACATTCACTTTTCAGGCTATGTTAGCGATGTAGGGGACCTTTTCTGACGGCTGCAGGGAAATTGGTTGCAACAGCTCAGCCCTGGGGACACTAAACAAACCTTCTCATTGCTCCCTGTAGCCCTTGCAATGTAATCATTTACCATTGATTTCCTTTCTGTCTGTAACAGATGTAAGGTGGAGGTCAGGCTTATCACATTTGTCAGGGGGTTATGCCACAGATTTATTGTGAGACATCGTCCAGCTCACAAAAATCATGGCAAAAAACATATCTGCCGTACAATACGTGCAGCTTAAGAATGACGGGAACCTTGCCATGATTGTGGAGGATGGCCAGGCTTAAAAGATAGTGTAAACAATGCACTAAGTGAGTAACAAAGATGAGATTGCGGCATTGACTTTGGGGAAATGATCATTTTGCATGGTGGGAAATGGATATCGATCCAGCTGTCTTTTTTGCAGGTAAGTTTTGTGATACCATTAAATTTTAATTGCCTTTTTGTTGCCGAATAATGGGAGTGACATTTTAAAGCTTTAAAATGGAAAATTAAAATATATTTTAAATAGTTTTTTTTTTTTTAAGTAGAAACGATAATTTTATTTGCTTCTTAAGAAAATCTAAATTGTTTGGAGGAAGTCTCTTGAAGCACAAAGTTAATGTTAGGGTAAAGTAATGCTTTAGTCTGTTTTGTTTGGGTATGCCATGTGTCCTCTTAAAGCCTTTTTTTATATAATTAGTACAAAATTCCTTGTGCTAATAATGAGAAAGGCAGGGGCACAGAAGTCAATTGCTCTCAAACTGAATCCCCATTAATCCTGAATATGTGTATAAAATCGAAGAAAAAGCAGTTAGCTGTAACAGAGCTCTGGACCAGTATCTATGTCACCCATCGATCCATCCTGTTTGATGAGTTACTATGATAGAAAATCCTGTGTGTTGTTTAAACACCAGCAGTGGGGGGAAAATGAAAGAATAAGAGGAAGCGGAGGAGGTGACTCTTTGCCCCATGCATGTTCTCAACTTTGATGGCTTTATTTACTTAACCTTCAGCACTACTCTCATTCATAAATGTCAAGAATGAATCTACTGTATGTACCATTTAAAAAATCCAAATGCGAGTGATGCCAAACATAGGCTGTGTTCCTGTGCAAATACAGCCATATAATCACCGGTCAGCAGCGGCAATCTCTACCCATAACACATCATTATAGAACAAGAGATGCATTTCAGCATTTGTCCCACATCTGTCATCTTTTTGCAAACACCATACGCCCCCTTTGCACTCCCTCAAGACATGTCAGCAACGCAGACATGGTCTGTCATAACACTTGACTTTTTGGTTTAACAGACTGTAGGAACACTGGAAGCTGGCAAATGAGATTGTTTTCTTTATTTGTATTTCTAACTTTGCAAATAAATCAAAGCAGCAGTGTGCATGCTGCACAGTATGAATGACGAAGAGCTAAATAAAATCCAACTACCCTGCGGTTACACTGCATTTTATGACAGGATGGTCACTTTAATT
Organism: Melanotaenia duboulayi; assembly: GCA_026261665.1. Classification (NCBI taxonomy): domain Eukaryota; kingdom Metazoa; phylum Chordata; class Actinopteri; order Atheriniformes; family Melanotaeniidae; genus Melanotaenia; species Melanotaenia duboulayi. Next base: position 6,500,659 of record CM047993.1, on the reverse strand, counting down.
TTAAATTCTGCTGGACACACAGTTTGTCCTTCAGGCACAGGTGTCCAGTTTCAGGATTCGTGACTGTTAAAGAAAGCTGAAAGGGGCGAAGGGGAGCATATTGTGCCTGTCAGTCACACAGAGGGGAGAGAAAGCGCTGCTGTCAGACCACTTGTCAGGCTTTGATGTTACTGATGTTACAAAGGACGGAAGAGCTCAATTAAAAGGCCATTATTGAGCGAGTAAATCAACGCCTATCAGCCACATCACTTCACACAAATGATCTTCGCCTGGCTGCCTTGCTCCACTTTTTCTGCCTGATATTTGACTACAGAGATCAAGATAAAGGATGCAGTTCATGTTACTGCTCAGCTGGAACGCTGAAGAGGATGAGAAATTATTTTAAATTAAAGTGATACTTTGTCTTCCTGCTGTTAATGGGGATTATTTACAGAATAACTGATGACTAATTCAGAGGATCAAATGTGTTGCTGTGTTCCCGATGCACAGAATGTAAAGAATCATGAATTATTCTGCTGATCACACAACAAACCCCCCCTTTAGTTAGTGATGACAAAGTGCTCTATTTAGGAAGTTGGATTGAAATGTCTGGGGCCTAATTTATCTTTCCAGGGTGAATACATGAATGTGAAGTAGTGCCATTTTTCACACAGCCTCACCAGTGGATGGAATATTATTACCATTGCCCCAGAAAGTTGTGGAGGGAACCGTTTTTCACCTGAACAAGCATTACGGTGTCATGTTGAGCATTTTTCACCGTGTGCCGAGCGCTCTGACACGCTGTGAAATATTTTCAGCACTGACCTCAGAATTTTGCTGAAGTAGGACAGTTTCCTTTCCAGCTCTAAACGCATGCCGAACTTCAGAGGGTGAGATAAAGTCGTGATTTTCCAAAGAATCATAAATACAGATTACGCTAGATATTTATAAGGTATAGGATCATCCTTCATCCCCATTTCACCTCCTGGTATTTCTCTCTCTCTTGCTGTCTGTTAATCATATCCATACAGGATGTTGACTCAGTTATTTTACTTCTCAGCATCACTCAACTTCTTGGCAGAAGCAATGATAACTTCTGGTCAGAGGCACATCTGGCAAAGAGATCACGGTTTTGAGGTGCTATTTGTATTTAGCGGCTAAAAACTAATGAAAACTAAAGTATGAGGAATAAGGATTGGGTTTGGGTGAATTTAAAGTACTTTAATCATCACTATTGTTTCTCCAGATCAAGGCTCTGATCCTCAAGGGTCACTGTACTGCAGGTTTTAGAAGTTTCGCCACACCCCTGACTCAGACCTGTGCAGAGCTTGATTGCATAAGCAACATAAGCAACACTCTGTATTATTGGGGGTTGCAACATTCAGCCGGTCTGTTTGCTTTCACACTGCACTAAGCCAAATGAACTGAACCTCTTAAACTTGGACTTGATTTTAAAAAGGCTGGTGTGAATAATAATAATAATAATAAGAATATATTTTATTTGTGGGCACCTTTCTTGACTCTCAAGGTCACCTCACAGGATAAAACACAAGAACAAAACAAATCAATAAATACACTCATAAATAAAAGGATACATAAAACAATAATAAAAAGCAGCGTCAAATATTACAGTGAGTATGCCGTGTGTTGAGTTTAGCTTTGAATACTTGTACTGAATCAGAGTTACGGAGGTAATAAGCTCTGCCCCCTATGGTAACAAGGTGGGGGGGGGGACAGATAGGTATGGAGACATGGAGGAGATCAGAAAGGTAGGGAGGAGTGAGGTTATGGATGGCCTTGTAGGTGAACTGCAGGATTTTGTAGTAGATCCGGTAGGTGATGGGGAGCCAGTGGAGCTGCTGCAGAACAGGGGTGGTGTGATGGATGGATGGGGTTCTTGTGATGACCCGGGCTGCTGAATTCTGAACCAGTTGAAGTTTATGAAGTGTTTTTTGGGAAAGACCAAACAGAAGGGAGTTGCAGTAGTTGAAACAGGAGGTGACAAGACTGTGAACGAATATGGTGGTGTGAGGGGCGGGGGGGCGGAGGCGGTTGATGTTGCGGAGGTGAAAATATGCTGACCGGGTTATGTTGTTGACATGCGATGTAAAAAACAGAGTGCTGTCGAGGATGGCACTCAGACTCTCTACCTGAGGGGAGGGTAAATGGAAGAATCATCAATGGGAATGCAAAAAACTGTCAGACTTGGAGAGAGTGGATTTGGTACCTATTAAGCCCCCTGAAAATAGACTAAATACACTCATAAAAACGATGAAAATGAACTAAAATTTCCATCCGTCCACGTATCCATTTTCTGGGTTGAGCATAAATGGGTCTTAACTCTCCCAGCAAAAGCAATCCTTTTAGCAGGAAGAAGAAAAAAAGTCAACACTTGTTGGCTAGAATTGTAAAGTCTGATAAATCTGGCAAGACAGGCTTCAACTTTAAGGTGTTATTTTGTGGGTAAAAGTGCAAGTCTACTCCTCACTTCCTGCCACATGCTGCTGTAAATTACTCATAGCGTGGCCACAGCCAGCCAGCATGGGTTTGCGGTGTCTCATGTATCCATGTACATTTGTGTATACATGTGGGTGGTGCTGGCAGGAGCGATACAGGAGACTGTCATGAGGATAACACAACTAGCACTTTCCTCTACTGTCATCCATGATAAATGGGTTTTAGAACAAGACTGGGCGTATATTATATCACCTGTACAGTGTATATGCTGCTAAGGCCATAACTCTCCTCCTTTACAAAAAAAAAGTATGGTATTGTATATTTCCCCACTGGACATATTTACGAGCCCTCCCTGTTGTATAAACTCAGTGATTGGTATTTCAAAGCAGCTTGTCAGGCTGAGTGCTGAGCCCTGCCAGCTGCCTCGGCTACCTCAGCAAACAGTGGGAGCATTTCAGAGGAAAGTAAGATCGAGAGAGTTATTGCCTTTGCAAAGTTGAGTGCCTACTACAAAAACTCTCTGGTGACTGTAAATTTATAGTGTTTGTGCTCACTGTCGTAAAAATCAAAACCACGGCCTGGCCAGCATCGCTCATTCCACAGAACCAGCAGTAAAATGTATGCATTATTACAGGAAAGCACTGATTGTTTTAAAAGAGTGGCCCCAACATGCAAAAGCTATGCTGTTTTCGAAAAGAAAGGGGCTTTTTGTATGAACACAGAGATTAATCATCATGTCAGAATGTTATAACTGAGGCTCTGAGTAGGGTTTCTGGCCACATATCTTTTGGATTTTTACCCTCTAGCTTTTTTCTCTTCCTTTTCATGTCTTCTCTTGACATACCGCAAGATTTGTCACAGACTATCTGGATGCTTGTATATATCTGAGCCAAGGAGAATCATTGTTGTGTAAAAGGTCAACAGATTACAGCTATTCACACACAGACATGTGCTCAGCAACATCATCTGCACAGCGTGGAGGAAAGAGAGGAATTTTTCATCAAAGAGTCCAACCATTTTTCCACTTCATAACATCTCATCTGCAACAGTGAGCACCAGCCTTGATCACGATGACTTGTATTTGCAAAGTTACTTACATCTAAGACCTCCTTCTATAACAAAACACTAATTAAACTTAATTTTTCCATTGTAGATTGAAAGGAAACTTTTGTTATTAAAAGTAAACCAATTTTCAGTTTAGTTGAGATTAAGGTTGCTGACATGTCAACTAACCTTTTAAATCCTAGGGTCCCCCAATTAATGACCACATTTTAAATTTCTTTACTAAAATTTTCACATTATTGTACTGTGATTTGATATATGCTCAGAGCCACAGCTCCATCTTTCTAAAGGGATAATCATATTCATCATAAAAGTCTTTATTTGTTTTTTACAGAGGCAAGGAACCGTCACCCAAACAAGAAAAAAATTGGACCTTATAATGTGATAGTTTTATTGTAAAAACGTGAAACTTATCAAGTTATAACGTGATAAGTTTATTATAAGAACATGAATCAAAGTAGCCTGTACTGTCGACCTATACTGTAGCAAAATATATTTTATGGAAAATATTCGTATCAAGCAGAAACATTTCAGTTCTTTTTGTCAGTAATTAATTGTTCTACTCTGGTTTATTGTTGTACACACAGAAATGTGGGCCATGCAACACGATGCGTCACCTGCCTGCATGCAGCGAGACGGTGCATGCGTGTGTCTGAGTGTGTGCGCTGGTTTTAGTTAGTAGCATGTACAAGTAATTACACCTATTGCTGTCTTCTGAAAATAAAAATGAAAATTATAAAGGCTATATGCACCGCTGGGACAGAGAGGAATAAGTTGCAGACACAAAGACATAGTCCTTTCTGCTTTGAGGGTGCAACGTCAGCAATATCACAGTGTCCTCCAAGCTTCACCAGATCTCTCAACAAAGCACAACTTAATCCCATTTGGTAAATTAGACATTTCTCTGGCCATATGAGGACAAATATGGTTTATAATCCATGTTTTCACCACAAAACTTATCATGTTATAACGTTATAAGTTTATTATAAAAACATGAAACGTGACAGCTCCTCACCTCCGTAGTTTTTTAAGGCAAGCCTAAAACTTTTATTTTGTGCTATATGCCATCTTCATTTGTTCTTCAACAGTCATTTTTAGAAACTGATATGTACACATCTTAATCTCCCTCTCTCTAATCTCTCTCTAAATCTCCCTTTACTCTGGATGCAAAAGTCTTCAAACAGATCTTGTGGTTGCAGAAATTTACTCATTTCATTATGAGTATGCCATTTCAAGCAGAGGCCTAAAAGTATGCACAGGGTTCCAGTGTTTCATTTGAAAAATAAAGTCACAATGAAAACATACAAGCTGCCAACAAGAACCTTCAAGGTCATCAGAATTCGTAAAAGTAGCTAAATAATCAATCAAAACTTTATTTAATAAAAATCTTTCAACATAAGTGCTGTACAGGTGAATTAAAATAATAATAATAATAACAATAAAAGCAGTAAGCACAACAATAAAATAAACCATAAAAGACATAAGAGACTATAAATAAGAGATTGTATATGCTGTTGTATTTTGCATCCTGAAGTAATTAACATGGTTTTCCAAGAAACACAGGGTGAATGTACATCTTTTTTCTCTTCTCTTGTAACTTCTGACGTGTATTTATTGTTAAAAAATAAATAAATAAATACAACATTCTCAGTGAGGCGCCCCCTAACGTCAGCCAATTCAATTTCCATTTACTCCATTTTCCTGTCTCTACTCTGAGTTCATTCCAGTCAGTAAAAGTCAGTCTGATATCGACTCTTATTGATTGCTCTGTCCCTTTCTCTTTGTTTTCCTCTCTTTTTCTGATAATGTCCTCTTGCATTTTTTTGATGAATCAGCCAAGATGCATGTTCAGTGAACGGCCGGTGTGTTGATATCCAGCTACTGGTGTGTGACGTGGTACATAAAGCAAAATGTAGCTGTAATGTGAGACAGTATCCCAGAAGCAAAAGTCAAGTGTGGTTTCTCAATGTCAAAACCTCTGAACAACATTTGAAAGAAAGAAAAAATAAAACACTATTAATCCCAGGAAGGAATTTATAATCATTATTATAATCAGCTTTTTTATTTGTCCAAAATATAAATTATAACAAGGGATCCAGACAAAACAGTCTGCCTGTTAATGGTTACAATCATCAAGTGAAGTTTTTAAATTAGGGTGCCACCCAGAGCACACAGAGGAATATTATTTTGACACTTCGTCACCATCTGGGGTGAAACGGACCTTTTTGATGTGCGATCCACCAAAGCTTGAATCGGCTGGCAGATGTTATCAGCAAACAAGACAGGCAAGCAGAGCACAGACTAAATAAAAGGGGGGTGAATGATAAAAATGTCAAGGATTATCTTCACTTTGTGGGGTGCTGAGATGTCGTATCAAAACGGATTTGGTAGAAATGATTTGGCAGGAGGAGAAGAGATGACGGGGGGTGGGGGAAGGCAAGCTGGATACCGAAGAAGAGGGTTGTGCTGTGTGTGTTTGTGTATGTGCTGCATGTTTGAATATTCAAATTGTTCCTTTACTGACAATAATCTCATTAAGAAATCACATCATGGAAATATGAAGCAGCGATACATGACGTTCCGCTTTTATTCCTTTTATTCCTTTTATTCCTTCAAGCTTACATCCCACTTCATAAACTGTTTCTACTGACCATGTAAGCCAATTTTGACCTCTGAAATTGGGAGTTTAAATTCCACCAAACTTGCCAGCTGTGGATAAATCAAAGTCACTGTCTGTGCTCATCCTTCAAATGAAGGAACTATTTGTCCCAGACTGATCTATCCAAGGATTCAGCCAGCTTTCATTTGCCCAACAGCACCAGCTCTGCAGCCATCTTTCTGACAGCATGACAAATTAGGGAGTTGCCTCCGGCACTTTGGACCATGTGAAGACTACACAAAGAATTAGGGAGCTGTGACTCCCAGCACTGGTGCTTTACTGGAACCATCATGGGTTTCATCATTTCTGGGTTTTGTTTTTTTTTTTGTTTTTTTTTTGGACCACTACAGCAAACAACTTGCAGGTACAAATATGTTGAATTCCATTTCAGTTCAGCCAGTGATGTAAATGTTTAGGCTAATTCAAGTATTTAACTTACTGCACAATGTGAGATAAACAGGCAAAATACCAACTTACAGGGTCATAAATGTAATAAATAGATAGACAGACAAGACAAGACAAGACAAGACAAGACAAGATCAAAAGACTTGAGACTCAACATGGACTCGCACTCAAAAGACTTGAGACTCGACTTGAACTTGCACTAAAAGAGTCCTCCTAAACCAGTATATAAATAGCCTAACTAAACTTGTGAATATGCTCCTGACATTGTGTTAATTAATTAAGTTGTTAAATTTGGCATAATTTTTTAAATTAATAAAACAGGAAAATTTTCCAACTTTAAGGTCACAAGGAGTGATGAATGTCCGTCTGATTATTATAACAACTGCTGTTGGTGCTTTTGAGTCAGACTTAATACCTTATAAAATATCAAACCTGAAAAAGGGGCTGTCTTATGATTATTACTTAATTACATCATTGAGTGCATATAAAATAAGGGAGTGACATGAATCTGAAAGTGGCCCTGCGACGGTCTGGTGACCTTGTCCTGGTTGTACCCTGTCTTTGAAGTTTCTGTTGGTACTTTAAAGACCTATTTGTATANTTCTGTTGGTACTTTAAAGACCTATTTGTTTACCTTTTTTTTCAATTTTGTTGTGCTATATTTTATAATTAAACCTTCACAAAATAAGACAAAATGCTTCTTATGTCTTGCTGCCGTGTATGTGGCAAAATTTTGGTTGGTTCCACCAAATCTCACTCCAAGGATCATTGAAAAGTTGACAGCCCTGAAAGGGTGAGTACAGACTTTGTATACATGTATATACAAAATGTATACATCTCTGGTGTTTACATATACAGATCATTTCACCTTAAATTGGAAGTTATTTTAAATGGAGGGTCCATGAAGACTCGCCACAGATTTCGCAATCTATGGCAGTTCTACATCTTTCTAAGGATTCAACCTGGTGCTTTGAGATGATGTAACAGTCAAATATCGGCGCAGTATCTCACTTATTTACCGATTTAACTTGTTTTTTAACTATTTAACTATTCAACTTTTTTTGTTTTTGGCAGTTTAACATGAGAAAACAACTAAGAATTCAAATTTAGTGTTGAGATTTTTGTGTGTTGTGCTGTCAGTAAAATGTTTGCTGGTGTGATGTGTGATTATTGTTTTGTGCTGTGTGTGCATGCGCTGCTTCTCTGGCATTTTGTCATCACCCTGCCACTTAACATTGAACGTTTCTTCCTCCTCCCTCTGTCTGCCCATCATGCTGTCAAACAGTCTGACAGTGAGGATTAGAGCTGTAGACGCAAAGATTTGTGCACATTTCTGAGTGTGTGCAGCAGCTGTGAGATAGACCCTGTAGTCTATGACCAACATGTCTTCCAAAGCAGGGCCTGAGGCAACTGGGAAGGCTGCAGGTAATGTGTGCCAATGTGTGTCAGTATGTCCCCCAACCTTGTCATCTATGCTCGAGTGAATACAGACTGCCTGTGGATTATCACTGTCATCACCTGAGAGGAATGCAAACCAAGTGTGGCAGAGGTTCACACACAGAAGACTCAGCAGAGCAGGACTGGTAAAATGCTCAGCTTTGGATTGGTTAAGGTAAAAATGAAATTGCAGTAAAGGCTGCAAAGTACGTAAGCGAATTTGTTTGGTTTTTTAGCTTCTTACCGAGCATTTCTGACTTCTACTCAACCATAAATCCCCAGGCAAGAAAGTTGCAGAGCAAGCCCAGACAAAAGAGGTGTAGAGAAGGAGGTTAAGACATGAAAATAAAGTCGAGGGAGGGACCTGCTGACACATCAAGTGGAGGTATTGCTCAAAACTGGAAAGCCCATCTTTGCCTTTGATGTTGACGAGAGGAAGATGCGTATGTTAAGTCACACCTTTCACTCAGCGGGGTGAAACCTAGCACATGCTTTCATGCTGTTTACACTAATTGAGGACACATCTGGAAAAGAGGTCTTTTTGTTTTGCCAGGGTTCACGACATAAGCTGACAGCAAATATTTACCTGAAACTCTTTCAGGTCTTTCAGCATCAAACAGAATGACAAAAGGGGCCGATGACAGAGAGGACTCACAACTGTAGACGACAGAGAAAATGAATGGAAGAGAAAGAAAATGTTCAGTACTATACAAATATCTACGTATACACTAAAAAAGTTAGGGATATTCAACTTCTGGGTGAAATTTACAAAAAAATATAAAAAGTTCATACTGCAATGATAGCATGAATCTAGGACATTTAAGTGGAATCATGCAATAGTAATTCCTTCAAGTCAAACAATTTATTGAAACAAAATCTAACAAAAGTGGCGGANGTCAAACAATTTATTGAAACAAAATCTAATGTCAGCTGTTTGTGCAATGGGAAATGACAGGAACAACTCGGGAGTTGCTGGATATTGGTAGTGATGTGTACCTATTGACCATACACAAAGAGAACTGTCTAAATACAAGTTGTCATTCAGTTAGTACATTTATGGTTCAGTCTAAGACAACCAAATGGTACCAAGACCTCCAGTGTTATTCATTCATCTATTTTCTATACCACTTAGTCCAGTTAGAGTAGCGGGGAAGCTGGAGCCTATCCCAGCAATTAGAAGGCAAGAGGCAGGCTACACCCTGGACAGGTCGCCAGTCCATCGCAAGGCCAAAATAGACCAACTCACTCCTTTAGAGTGACCAGTTAGCCACATGCATGTCTTTGGACAGTAGAAGGAAGCCGGAGCACCCGGAGAGAACCCACGGAGAACATGCAAAGTCCACACAGAAAGGCCATTGTTTGAACCTCCCCCATTCAAGGCTCGTACCAGCAGCCTTCTTGCTGTGAGGTCGCGGTGCTAAACACATAAAACTGGGTTGAATTTGGTCTAAAAGACAAAGTTTAATAAATATAATAGTTTTTGTATATATCGTATATGTAAGAGGTTGATTTAAAGCAGCACCACTGAAATTTGGCAGATTTTCCCACTTTGAAGGCTAATTCAACATCTTTCTCGAATCCTGTCTCTACTCTGAGAACTCTCCAGCCAGTAAAAGTCAGCCTGATGACACTTGTCTCATCTCTTGCTCTGCCTCTTTATCTTTCTTTCCTTACTACCTCTAATAATGTCCTCTTATGTGTCTTTGCTTAATAAGCCATGGTGCGTGTTGAAAATGGTCAATGTGTTGATATACAGTTGCTGGCTTAAGATGTGTTCTAAGGTTCCTCATCCCCTAGATGATACAGGACGACGACGGCTCCAGAAAAATACATATTGAATGTTAATGTGCAATCACAATCAGTCAAAAGCACAGAGTTTTAAGGTCGGAAACCTATGAAATGATGCTTTAAAGTTCACATACAGCCGATATTTCTCCTGCATTGACAAATAAAGCTTGAACTAAGAAATGTTGTATATATTATATAGTAGGGAAATACTGTATACACATTGATGTTGTCAGGTGTATTTCACACTGATTTTTTTTTAATCATTGTTATAATAACAGATAGTTAGACTGTATGTCAGATAAAAATAAATATTAGTTCAATGCCTCCTTATTTTGTGCTATTTGCCTTTCTAATGCCTGTGTCCTTTGACTCTACCCACCTCTTTCCTCACGCTGCCCTGCTGTCCACGCAGTACCTCAATAAACAAAGCCCAGGCAGCAAAATGCTTTTGAATGGGTGCATCCTGCTGGCAGGATCTGAGCGGGCTGTTTATAGAGGGGCTTGTCAGCTGTTACCACTGGGATGTTGCAGCATGTGGAAACAGTGGGGAGAATCGGCCTTTGATGCCTTCCCCACTCAGTTCTCCCTCTCTGCTCTTCTGTTCTTCTGTTTTCTCTTTGATGGAGTTCTGTGAAGTGTTTGTCAGCGACAGGAGGCCGACATATCAACACCCACACAGGAGAGAGACGAACACAGTCTGAAACTAACCGCATGCATGTCAGGGCACACCTGCACAACTCAAACTGTTTTTCTCTACACTGACTTTTTGCCACAGTGAAAAATCCTATTCAACCACTTTAAAACGATGGACAACTTAGAAATCAATCATGTGGGCCTAAACACTCTGTGTCATAGGGAATAACAAGGATAATATCCCGGAAATCCTTTGGCTTGTCATTCTCAATCACTTAAGGGGCAAGTTTAAACACTTAAAAAATATATCTATACCACCTTATGGTGTTTAAGAACTTTCCAAACCCATTTATTTTGGCTGGGTAGAGTTAAATAAGGTCATTTTTATAATAATTTTCAAACACTTTTGCCCAGTTGCAATAAAGAGGCATCAAGTTTAAATATTTAAAGTAGAAGAAGAATCAGTATTTATTACCTGTTAGTGACTCTTCTTGCCCCCTCCTGCTATTTTATATGTAGCCTCTGTAAAACTTTCTGCATTTTAATTCTACTAAAGCAAATGTGGGCCTGTAACATCAAAGTTAAACCATACTTTATGTGAAGAAGACTGATTAGGTAGAGTGGCCCATCTCAAGCCAATTTCTATTTTATTAATGATCATAATTATTGATTCAGTAATGAGCACATCACTTTAATACAGAAGTTAGAGCTCATTTTAAACACTTCACTGCTGGGTAGCTTAACTTATGAAAAAGCCTAATGGACGTTC